>CBVK0100965978.1:2025-12090 GCA_900067695.1 Picea abies | reverse complement strand
TCCAGAAGGAGGAACCAGAAGATCCAGAGGAGACGGAGCATCTCTTCCATTCCAAGATGTGGGTAAAGGGTTCCCCATTGTAGTTCATTGTCAACAGTGAGAGCCAGAAGAACCTCATCTCGGTAGATGTCATGAAGCAGCTGGGCTTGCTGACCACAACATACCCACAAACATACACCATCGGGTGGTTTCACCAAGGACGGGACCTTCGCATCAGCCAAAAATGTCACCTTCCCTACAACATCAAGCCCTTCACAGATGAGGTATTATGTGACATTGCCCCTCTTGATGTTTCTGATGTACTATTAGGCCAATCGTACTTGTGGAAGTGACATGTTGTGTATTAGTCCAGGCCTCGTGCTGTTATTATCACCTTGGGCAATAAGCTGTACAAGATACCAGAGATAGCACTGCCTACCACCATCTCTGTGGTTACTGCAAAACAATGCAGTAA
This sequence comes from Picea abies, assembly GCA_900067695.1. Classification (NCBI taxonomy): domain Eukaryota; kingdom Viridiplantae; phylum Streptophyta; class Pinopsida; order Pinales; family Pinaceae; genus Picea; species Picea abies. Next base: position 11,636 of record CBVK0100965978.1, on the reverse strand, counting down.
GCTCATTTCCAAAACCATGAAATTTTTTTTCCTGATGATCCACCCTCAAGGAAGGAGGAAGACTATGGCCATGATCTCCAAACAGGGCCCCACTGCACGAAAACAATAGATGGATAAGGTCATGGAGGAGTACGAGGACATCTTCACCTCCCCCGCAGGGGTGCCTCTACACTGCCAAGTCAAGCACCCCATCGATCTAACCCCAGGTGCGTCGCTTCCCAATGGATCCATCTATCGGTGCTCTATTATGGATAATGAAGAAATCAAGAGGCAGATTCAGGAGTTGTTGCAGAAAGATCACATCCAGTCGAGTTCATCACCCTGTGGGAGCCTGATCGTGTTGGTGTAGAAGAAGGATGGGACTTGGAAACTTTTCATTAACTATCGGGCACTGAACAAGATCATTGTTTGGAATAGGTACCCAATCCCACAGATTGATGACCCTTTGAACCAACTCAAGGGGGGTGAAATATTTCAGCAAGATTGACTGGAAATCGAGGTATCACCAGGTATGAATCAAACCCTCTGATGTGTGGAAGACTGCCTTCAAATCCAAGGAGGGCCTTTTCGAATGGTTGGTCATGCCATTCGGGTTGACGAATTCCCCTGCAAGCTTCATGAGGCTAATGGACGACATCCTACGACCATTCACCAACTCATTTGTAGTGGTGTACTTGGATGACATTCTGATCTTCAGCCAGACTTGGGAAGAGCACCTCCACCACATCCGACAGGTCCTCCAAACACTGCGGCAACACAAGTTGTGTGCCAATTTGGAGAAATGCAACAAGTTGTGTGCCAATTTGGAGAAATGCACTTTTGGCATGACCCAGGTTTATTATCTGGGATACATTATTGATGAGCAGGGGGTGCATGTGGATCCAGCAAAGATCCAAGTCATTCGGGATTGGCTAGCCCCAACCACCCTAATAGAGCTCCATAGCTTTTTAGGTCTTGCCAATTTCTACCGTAGGTTTGTGTTGGGATTCTCTCATATCACTTGGCCCTTGAGTCAAGTCACCAAGGTAGGAGCTAAAGCAAAATTCTTTTGGCCTGAATCTCAATGAAAGGCATTCGGGGAGTTGAAGCATCGCCTCTACTCTGCACCAGTGCTCAAATTACTAGACTTGCAACAACCATTTGAGATCGAGACAGATGCCTCTGACTATGCCATTGGGGTAGTCCTTACTCAACATGGGCATCCAATGGCATATCACAGTGAGACACTTTCTGACACAGTCCGAAAGTATCCCACTTATGACAAAGAAATGCATTCCATTGTGCAGGCTTGTCGGCAATGGAAGCATTACATTTTGGGAAAGGAAATGGTCATCTACACAGACCACCGACCCCTACAGTTCATACAAACACAAGGGAAGTTGCAGAATGATCTCCATCAGAAGTGGTCCACATACCTGCAATAGTTTCATTTGAACATTAAGTAAAAGAAAGGCAACACCAATAATGTTGCAGACTGCCTCTATCGACCACCCATCGTGCAACTCTTGTGGGCACGAGACTTTCGATTGGCTGCTTCTCTACACAAGTGATCCAGAATTTAGCCACACATACAATACACTCTTGGAGGGTAAGTAAGTTCCCATTTTTCACCTCCAGGATGCCCTGCTTTGTCACCTAGGACACCTTTGTGTTCCTTCAAGCAAGCGTGCCAAGATGATTTGGCAGGCACACTACAGTCGGGTCGCTAGGCATTTCAGGATCGAGAAAACCATGGCAGTACTGCAAAAGTATTTATATTGGTCGAACCTTCGATAGGATGTCGGGAAGTACATCAAGTCCTGCACTATTTGCGCCATGCCAAACTGAACATCAAGAAGCAAGGCCTCTATACTTTGCTTCCTACCCCCAATCGACCTTGGGAATCCATCTCTATGGATTACATGTCGGGCCTTCCTTCTACTAAGCATTGCAGTGACTGTGTTTTTATGATCGTCGATCGATTCTCAAAGATGTCCATTATGATGGCCTGGAGGAAGAATATCATAGTAGAAGCCACTGCTAAACTCTTCTTTGAACAAGTGTGGATACACTTTGGGATCCCACAGTCCATTATCTCAAATCGACGCAACAAGTTCCTCAATACATTTTGGTCTAGCCTCTAGTCGATGTTGGACACCAAGCTCACCAAGTCCACAGCTTTCCATCTGTAAACTGATGGCCAGACAGAGGTCGTCAACCGAATGATTGTATACATTCTGCACATGTACAACTCAAAGCATCCATGCACATGGGATGAGAGCCTCCCTTATGTACAACATAGCTACAACCGGGCTCTCCATAGTTCAACTAGGTACAACACAGCTACAACCGGGCTCTCCATAGCTCAACTAGCCACAGCCCTTTTCAAGTGGGCTTGGGATTCCAGCCACTATGTCCCATTGACATAGCCATGCCATTTGCGGCTACTCGGGAAGATTCAGCCCATGTCTAGTCTAAGGCTGACAAGGCAAACAGCTTCATTGAGCACATTTAGCACATCCTCCAATAGGTTCATGACATCTTGGGCAGAGCCAATGCTAAGTAAAAGCAACGACGTGATCAACATCGGGTGCCACACAACTTCTAGGTGGGCGACAAAGTGTGGCTACAGTTGCAAAAGGAGCGCCTCACTGGACCCTACTGCAAGATTCACCCGCTCTGATATGGGCCATACACCATCACCAAGGCTGTAGGGGACAATGAAGCTTGGTATTCCACTATTCCTTGGTCTGCATCTAGTGTTCAATGTGGACTGCCTTCATCCCTACTTTCCACATCTACTAGACACATCTAACATGGTAGAACAACTCACACCAACAGAGTTAAACCCAGATTGCATGGAACAAGCCATAACTGATCGAATTATGGACACACAGATCAAGAACACCCACCAACAGAGGATCCATCTATATCTAGTTGTCAAAGCAGGCCAACTCCTTCACCAGGGAAAGTGGCTCACCAGGGACCAAGTTCAACAGAAGTTTCCTCATCTCATGGAGGAACTCAACACAATGGGGACCATTGCTTCCTAAGGGGGGAGGACTGATCCAGGTGGATATTGGTGGCCACCCACCTATTCCACATAGACCCACACCATTGTTTCTTTTAGTTTTTCAGTTTCCTTAATTGTAGCACAATTTACTATTTTTAGCAGTTCTTCGGGTCTTGAACTTCTGGAGCTGTTTTGAGGCCCTAAACGACGTTTTTTGGGCATGAATGCTCCGACAAATATGAGTCCGTTCTAGACTCAATATTCGTTGTTAGCAGTGTAGTCCTTGGATAGATATTTCTAATGATGTATCATGTGCATCAAATGGAGATAGTATGGCAAAGTTACGACCCCAGGAAATTGATGTACCAATTTACCCCAACGTGGCCCATATTTTGGCGTTTCATCTCCTAGGGTTAGGTTTTTAGATGTTTAGGGTTTTCCATTGTTTCTCAATAATATATAGGCCTTCGAGCCTCATTGTAACACAGAGTTCAGAGGCCAGTAGCTACCACATCTCTTCTTAGAGATAAGCTACCAACGCCCTAGCTAGTTTATTTCCATTTTGTCTTTAAGCATTTTCCAGTCATTTTTTATTAATGAAATTGAGTCTTATTTCCACTACATCTCTATGTTTATGTGTATTTCTGTATTTCATTGTGTTCCTACATAAATCTGGATCAAATCGGGTAGCCGACTCTGTAAATTTCAAGTGTCATGTTTTGTTTTACGTTGTATATAAATGGAGTTCTCTATAGGTTGTATTCTTCAAAATACAGTAGAAATGTTATAGTTAGGGAAGTTGGAAACTCAATGGACACAAATTTTGTAATAATAGTCCCAAACTTCAAAGCTTCTATATGTCAAATGTCATTCATGGCCCTTTTTTGTACTACAGTGGATTTATCCACACCTTTTTAATATAAATTTTCCCACCTCAATTCTTATATTTTCACTTTTTCCAGTGTGAACAAACCTAATTGGTTTGGGATATTTTAATTAAAATTTAAAATCCTAAAACCTTAATAAATGCCAAAATACTAGTCTATTAATGCTTAAATGTTATAATTCTCCGTTGAGGTTAAATTCCCTAAGTTTTATTCCCAATTATTCACTAGGGAATTTAATTTTTTGTCCATGAGATACACTACTTAAGTTAGTACTTCCCCCTTTAGCACACATGTTGAGGCAACACATACAAAATCCAATTCTCCCTATCCTCAAAATATCCTTGTTCACACATCTAAACTTTACCATGTCACTAGTTTTGAGGAATTATTTGGTCTTCATGTTTGACTAGGAGCTATTATGCATGCACCCTAGTATTTATCCTTTCATGTCATTATTTCCACCTCAGCACACACTTCCCTAGGCCATTGAGTGGTTTGCCCCACTAAGAGAACCTACTTACCCTTGTTCACACCTTTACACACATGTGAAGTAACTTAACTTGGACCCATTGCACAAATTACAAAGGTGCATTTCCTTCTTGGCTTCTTAATGGCTTGACTTTTCAAATATGAACACTTCTCAAGGGCACACACATTCTCTCTCTACTAGGGAAAATTCATGCATGGTGAAGATTTATATTCAAACACAAAGTACAATTCTATTTGTTTTATTCTAGTCAAAGTGGTCCATAAGGCACAAGTACCAAGGACACACTTGTTAGAGGAGATATTTTATTGGTTTTGTGGATATAAAATCTTCTAGAGGAGTTACTAATGAAGACATTTGTCATTTTCATGCATAACTAAAAAAGCACCCTCATCCATGGAGCTTTACACATGGAAAACCACTCCAATTTTCCCTACTCATTTGACCAAGCGATATGATTGTTTGGAAGTTTTTATTTTCTTTAGAGTGCCTTCATGAAGAGGCTTGTACACTTGGCATCCATGCAGACATGCAAACATTTGGGAAAGTACTAAACTTCATTTGACTTGGCAATTATATTATTTTATTGAGGTAATTATCTCTTGGAGAGCGCCTTATACATGAGGAGGAAAAATGGCATCCATAATTTACCTTATCATGAAGATGAGGGTGGAAGAAGGTGGCATGTGGCACTAGAATCATCTAGAACACTGTATCCAATCACTTTTATATGGGATCTTGATAAAATTCTCCCACTTAGGTAGTTGTTGAAAATATTTTATTATTTCTCCTTGGAAAAGCTCATTAGGAAATAATATTTTGTTGAAGAGGAGTTAGAGCTCAAATCTATATAAGGGTTTTCTCCCTCCATTTGTAACTTGGATTGGAATAGAGGAAAAATGAGAGAACTTGTGAGCATGCCTAGCTCCAACCTTTTGAAGGAAGATAACCTTTTTGTGTTAAGCTTGTAATTTATGTTTGTATAATGTTATATGTGTGGTGCATATTCTAGTATGCAATTGGTTGCTTTTGATTACAAAGTTGATTTCCAAAGTCAATTTGTAGGAGCACCTTTTTTCTAAGAAGAGGAATTAAAGCTTTAAATCTCCTTTGTGAGTGAAGAGATTTCATCGAGCCTTGGAGGGCGGGAGTATAAATCCTAAACATCTTTTGAGTGAAGCTTAACTCACCTTTATGAATTCACTTGTTAGTAAAGATCATATTGTGAGTTCCTACCCATTTAATTTTGTGATCTATTGTTTGCTATGTTAGGAGAAGCTATAGATAATGTCTCATTGTTTATCTATAGCTCTTAACCATTAGATGGATAACCTACCTAGATTACATCCATGATCTCCATAGTCAAAGAAACTAGGCACTCGAACTTCCCTTTCATTTATCATTTCCAAGTCCATCCTTTTTAATACTTTCCATGGAATCCATCCATTCATGTTGTTAGGTTCCCTTTACTCCCACTCTATACCATGCAATGTGAGCCTAGCAACCAAAGAGAATCCCCCCTTGACTTAGTTCTACCCTTTTTCTAAAGTGCAGAGTGATGGTGAGGTGACAATGGTCATCCGCCTAGTTTCACATGTCTCCATCTAGGCATTAGGACTTTTCACTTTGGGTGTGAGATTGTGTATTAAAAAGTAGTACCACTTTTTGATTTAGTGGTTGAATTTAAGATTTTGGTTACAACGATATTAGTTGTTAAGTCCATTGTTTCAAACAAGTTGTGCTTTTAATCTTGAATTAAAAAAAAAAGTGCCTCTAGTAGCACCACTTTTCGATTTGGTGGTTAGTCTTAAGGTTTTTGTTAACAATATTATGGGCTTTTAAGGTTATGGTTGCAAAATGTTGTAAGTTTAACCCCCCAAAAAAGACGATATTGAAAGCATCACTTTTTGAAATGGAGGTAAAAACAATAACTAAATGTGTCCTCTATAAAAAAAGAGAACTCCGAAGGGTTCTCATCAAGTCAGTGACCATGTTCAAACCCGTGATGCAATTCATTGGATACACACTATTTTGCATTATACATCATGACTAACATAGTGGTTGAATAGTTTTGGTGTAATATCCTTGTTGATCAGTTTTCTCGTCCCCCTCTATGCCAAAAAAAAATTGTCATTGGAAGTACTCGACAGTACCCCTTTCACATGCCTTCCTAGAAAAATACCCATTACTAAGTCATATATGAATAAAATATATGCATAATGAAATTATTTCTATGACATAAATATCTCTCTATACGAAAAATTGATTCCACATTGATTGAGAAATGTAGCCCACAACAACATATAAACTCCATTATACCACAATCCTTAGGCCAATAAAAATAGCCAACAAAAAGTGATACCTCTGATTAACATAATGATTAATAGATTGCAATATAAATATCTTTATATTATATAAAATATATTAAATACATGAACTTATTGATTTATAATCAAACCCAACAATAAAATACAATTACCTATATTTTATACTATAATTATATGACCATCCCATTAACTAACCTATTTCACTAATAACATGAACCATTCATATCCACTTTCTTCTTTAGTTTGAAATAGAATCGGAATTATTTGTGTGGTCCCTCCACTTACTCATTAAATATTATTTGTAATTTTAAGTTCATCATTTTGAAAGTTATATTCAAATTTTAAAGAAAATTGAATATTTCCCTTTGTCAAAAGAAAAGAAATTGTCTTTATGTCACATCAAAAAGAGAAGAAATCATCTTATGTCACTCAATGCTAGTGGCTTTGCACTATAATCATCCTTTCGGAAAAAAAGAATCATCCTTTCAAGGAAAAAAGGCATTACATGTAATTTAGGTGGAGTGTTACATGATAATAGGTGGGTGATGGCATGTGGTACTTAATGAAATCACATCAAAATAAAAGTGATCATCTTTTCTTTTTCTTTCAAGTACAACCGAAAGAAAATGCGAAATGGAATCATCTACGTTAAACGCGTGATGTGGGGCTTGTCACATAATATCGTAGTTAAATTAACTACAATATTGTAGTTAAATTTAACTAGAATATTGAGGCAGTGGAACGAGGAAGCTTCCTTTTACTATGTCGAGGCGGTGGAACGAGGAAGTTTCCTTTTACTATGTCGCCATTAATATACGTAGTGCTTTCCTTTTTTTCTTTTATGGTCTCACTATGGAACCCACACGGTTTAGTGGACGCGTAAATGAGTGAAACCAACCACAGCCAAACCAATATTATCTTTTATCTTCTCCTGACGTCAACTTCACGGAGCTCAGCATTGCACTCACTATCATTGATCGTATCTACGATTTGTATTAAAAATTCCAAAACCAAAATTTATGTACCCGCAGACAACAAATAATTTTGAAAATCTCAGCTGGAAATACTGGCACTCCTTTCGATTCAGTGGCTTGGAAGGTCCATACATTGGGTGTCCCTCTAATCTTTACTAGCATAGTCTGAGCCTTCTCGTGATAGCCTCTCTCGATCTCGATCAGGTTGTTGGGTGTGTCTACAAGGAACAACGATCCTATCATTATGATGAGTGTTGGATCATCCGCCACACCCACTACCAAAATCATCAGCTCGACATCCTTCAATGGATCCACGGGCCTCATATAGCAAGCCACCTCTAACAGCAGAACGGGGAAACTGAACACGTCCGAGCTGGGCATGGCCTTCCCAGCACCTCTGCACCTCTTCAGCTTCGCACATCCAGATACACTAAGCACCTCCAACAACCTCAAATTTTCAAAACACAACATCTCTTCCAAGTCAAACAGAGGAAAATTTAAATTCGAAATGAAGCCCTTCCAAGTCAAACGGAGGGAAATTTAAATTTGAAATGAAGACCGCCCATTTACGCAGACCGAAAAGCAAATGTACCACTGAGAAATGGAAACGGCTAACGGAAAATGGTGCAAGAGGGTAGATCTAAGCGAAGTGAGGCACAAACATCGATGACGTCGAAGGTTCACTGAGATGGGACCTATGCGGCCATCGGAAACTCAAAATGTTGTATATTTAGCTTACTCCAAAAAACTGTCATATACTGTCCGATTTTTAATTCAATTTATCTAATAATAAAATAAATAATAATAGACAAGGGTATTATGTTTTGGACATTATATAATCAACTGTAAATGAATCCGATGTCATTCCATTGTAGTTTTGTTTTTACTGATTGGTAGTACTTCATAGTACCTTTTTCACATGTCTTCCAAAAAAAGACCCCATTATTTTGGATACGCCTAAAATTTGTACATCTTGGAATTGTTTCCATGACATAAATACCTCTATATACAAAAGATTAATGCCATGTTGGTTGGGAGATGTAGCCCACAACAATATATAATTTCCAATATACCATGATCCTTATGCCAATGGGGGAAACCATAACGGAGTGGTTCATCCTACTAACATAATGGTTGATTGGTTGCAATTTGAATATCCTTGTTGTTCGGCCTTCCCCCGTACTTCTATGCAAAACATCAAAAAAAAATTCACTGGAAGTACTCCACAATACCCATTTGACATACCTTCCAAGAAAAATACCCATTACTAAGTTGGATACACCTAAAATATGTGTCTTGAAATTGTTTCTATGTTATACATGTCTCTCTATAAAAATATAAATTTGACATTTGTTGAGAGATGTGGCCCACATCAACATATAATCTCTAATATACCATGATCCTTATGCTAAGGGGGTAACACAAGGGAATGGCCCCTTTCACTAATATCATGGTTGATTGGTTAAGGTGTAAATACGTATGTTGCTTGACATTCCCCCCTCCCTTTGTGCAAAAAAGAAAAAACATTCTCAGTGGTAGTACCCCATAGTACCTCTTTCACATGCCTTCCAAGAAAAATGCCCATTGCTAAGTTCGCTACACCTCAAATCCAAGTTTTGGAATTGTTCTAAGACATAAAAAACTCTCTTTAGAAAAAATTAATTCCACATTGGTTGAGAGATGTGTCTCACAACAACATAAACTCTCCAATATACCATCATCCTTATAGAAAGGGGGTAACCACAATGAAGTGGTCCCTCCTACTAACATAATGGTTTATTGGTCATGGTTTGAATATCCTTGTTGCTCGATCTTCCCCCCTCCCTCTGTGCAATTTTTTTTTTAAATACCATTGGTAGTACCCCACACCTTGTGGCTTCCTCCTACTAACATATAGGTTCATTGGTTGTGGTATGAGTATCCGTGTTGCTTAGCTTCCCCCCC
>CBVK0100965977.1:0-26819 GCA_900067695.1 Picea abies | reverse complement strand
AACAACATATACATCCTAGACATGAAGAAGAGAGAGAAGACAGAAGCCACACAAAAGGATTCTAAGGAAGAAAATGTCCCAAAGACCAAAAATAAGGATGAAGTATTATTAAGTGCCACATGTTTAGGGGGAGCATCCCCAAAGAAGAAGGTTACCTTTTTCCATTAAACTCAGGGGGAGAATCCATACCCTTTGCCATTGATGTCAAAGGGGGAGAGAAATTGGGATCATGATGATAGGGGGAGCATGAGTGTTGCCATCAATGACAAAGGGGGAGATTGTTGGAATATTGGTTGTTGTCATTGATGTCAACCCTAGTCATGGGTTTTGGACCAGAACACCTTGTCCAATTGGCTCAAAATAGTTTTCTGGCAATTTTGGCAATTTACTATTTTTAGCAGTTTTTAACTTCCAGGGCCATTTTGAGGGTCTAAATGAAGGATTTTCGGGATCGATCTCCTCAATGATAGTCAAAGGCATGATTGAGCCCCCAAAATGAATCTCCTCGACAATACCTTTCCAACGGGCTATCACACACCTACAATGGAGATCGTATGCAAAAGTTACGACCCCGGGAAGTTGATGTACTAACTTACCCAAACGGGGCCCACATGAATTTTGGCGCTTCATCTCCTAGGGTTAGGTTTTTGGATGTCTAGGGTTTTTGGCATTCTTGTTTATTGTAAAAATGCCTTCAGAGCCTCATTGTAACCATCTTCTTGCGAATGAGCGTAGCCGTCACATCTCTTCTCAGAGATAAGCTGCGACCATTCTAACGAGTCTTTCACTTTGTATTTTTATAGTCTCTGTACATTTCTTTGATTAATAGAAATCATGTATTACTATATATATATATATATATGTGTGTGTGTGTGTGTGTGTGTTTATGGTTGCATATCTGATACATTTCTATTATATTATTGAATATCTGCGATATCTCTATGCATTTCTTTATTATATCTCCGTTCTCATTTCGTGTCGAAAATAATCCGGATCAACTTGTGAGCTCTACAACAAGACAAAAATATTGAAGTAATTGAGTGTGCATTCCTAATTTCTTGCATTACTTATTTATTACTCTGCATCTTATGGCATCTTCCTCCATCTCAGCTTTTGCATCCACCCCCATGATAGATGATGAAAATTGCTACAATTATGATGTGTTCATTAACCATCAAGGCCCTAGATCATAGATACTAAGACAAAGGGCACCTACCAATTGAGCATATAATTATATCAAGTTGTTAAGGTAGGGCATCTTCTTCACTAGGGAAACGGTTCACTAGGGCTCATATTGAACAAAAGTTTCCCCGTCTAATAGAGGAACTTAATAAAATGGAGACCATTGGTTCCTAAAGGAGGATCATTGATCCAAGTGGATACAGGTGGCGACCCACATCTGCCACAGATTAAAAAATGGTCCTACACCTTGACAATTCTAACACATTTTTACATGTCCTAAACTTTTGACACATTTTTTAGTCATTTTCCAAGTGATTTTTGCAATTGACATATGATTACTAGGACAATCAAACACATGGAGATTGGAATAAGCTTTGTAACAATCCACTAAATGCCCCAAATAAAGGTTGTATGTGAATTTTGCAGGCCCAAGAAATTAACCTAGGTAATTTGTTTATCACAACTTATTATTACTTTTTTCCTAGGTGAAATCCACTTCACCCTTACATTTCACCACATTTCATTACTTTGCTTATGTAGTTTGTGTATCATTTCATTACTTTGCTTAGGTAGTTTGTGTAGTTTGTGTATCATGTGTAGTTTGTGTATAATTATTCACTAGGGAATGTAACCTTATGTCCATGAGATACACAACTTAAGTTAGTACTCCCCCCTTTAGTGCACATGTTGAGGCAACACATAAAAAAACCAATTCACCCTAGCCTAAAAAATATCCTTGTTCACACATGCTAACTTTACCATATCACTAGTTTTGAGGAATTATTTGGTCTTCATGTTTGACTAATCGTTGTTATCCATATGCCCTAGTGTTTTAGTCTTTCACATCATTATTTCCACCTCATCATATGATTCCCTATGCAACTAAGTGGTGCGCCCCACTAAGAGAAACTACTTACCCTTGTTCACACATTTACACACATGTGAAGTGACTTGTAACTTTGACCCATTGCACAATTTACAAGGGCACATTTAATTCTTTCCTTCTTCATGGTCTGACTTGTCAAAGATGCACAGTTTTCAAGGGTACACTCATTCTCTCTCTTCTAGGGAGAATTCATGCATGGTGAAGGTTTAGGTATGGACACAAAACACAATTCTATTTGTTTTATTCCAGTCAAAGTGGTCCACAAGGCACAAGTACAAAGGGTGCACTTATTAAAAGAGATATTTTATTGGTTTCTTGGTTATAAAATATTCTAGAGGAGTTAGCTAATAAAGACATTTGACATTTTCATGCATATCTAGATGATCATGCTCATCCTTGGAGATTTACACATGGCAAACCACTGAAATTCACCCTACTCATTTGACCAAGCAATATTATTGTTTGGAAGTGGTTATTTGTTGGAGAGTGCCCTCATGAAGAGGCTTGTACACTTGGCATCCATGCACACATTTGGGAAAGCATCCAACGTCATTTGACTTGGCAATTATATTATTTTATTGAGGTAGTTATCTCTTGGAGAGCACCTTGCATGTGAGGAGGACACATGGCATCCATATTTTTCCTTTGCATGAAGATAATGATGGAAGAAGGTGGCACATGGCACTGGAATCATCTAAGACATTGTATACAATCACTTTTCTATGGCCTCTTGGCCTAATTTTCCCACTTCGGTAGTTGTTGTAAATATTTTAGCATTTGTCCTTAGGGGAGTTAGAGCTCAAATCTATATAAGGATTTGTTCTCTCCATTTGTAACTTGGATTGGAACAAAGGATCACTGAGAGAACTTGTGAGCATGCCTAGCTCCAAGATTTTGGAATTAAGGTAACCTTTTTGTGTTAAGCTTGTAAGTTATGTTTGTATGATATTGTATGTGTGGTGCATATTATATTATGCAATTGGTAGTTTTTTATCACTAGGTTGATTTTCAAAATCAATTTGTAGGAGTGCCTTGTTTCTAAGGAGAGGAGTTAAAGTTGTAAATCTCACTTATGAGTGAAGATCTTAACTTATATAACCATCCCACTTAACTTATGAGTGAGGGAAGAGCTTATGAGTGAAGGAATTATATAACCATCCCACTTAACTTATTTCATTTATAAAATAGCCCATACATATCCACTTTCTTCATGTTGAAATAGATTCCACATTATTTTCATAATCCTTCCACTTACTCATAAATATGTATTTGTAATTTTTACTTATAAAATAGCCCATACATATCCACTTTATTCATGTCAAAATAGATTTCAAATTATTTTCATAATCCTTCCACTTATTCATAAATATGTATTTGTAATTTTAATTGAAAGTTATATCATCGATCAACTTTTAAAGCAAATCGAATATTTCCTTTTGTCACATCAAATCAACCCAAAAAAGGCATAACTTTTAGTGAGACAAACCCAAAGAAAACAAAAAAAAAAAATAGATAGAATCCTCTTATGACATTGGGGAACCATTTTTTATCCCATTTCCATGGTCGCACCATTTACACGGATATTACCTACAGTCTATCGAGACAAGAAGGATGAATCTAAATCGATCATGCAGTCATACCACGCCAACAAACACACTATTGAATCACAGATTACATATTTGACTAACTGTGCCATAGTATGTGGTCCTAAAAGAAATTGAATTGTAGTCAACAAATATCAAAGAGTTTTATGCGTGGCTGATTGCATTTAGTGGGTGAAAAAGAGGAGTCATGTGGCTATATATATATTATATGGATACAAAATTTTTATAGAGGAGGAATGTCTCACTTCATCTGAATATCAAATGTCAACAATTATCAACAATTGGCCCTCATGTATTATTTATCTTCCTTAACCAAGAGTAATCGTTGAAGAAATGAGAACTGAGTTTCTTTGAGTCGTGATTACGCAGCCGGACAAAGGACACATGAGATGTAATCTTCAAATGAGCATTATCAGCATAATATGAGTCCAATAGTCAGTGCCCCAAATGATTTCTCCCTCAATTTTGGGCTTTTTGTTACCCTTATTTTTCTAGTCGAAAAGATCGGGTGGCATTTAGCTAGCTTTACGACATTGGATTCTTGTCCCAAAATCAAAAAGAGAAATTGGGCACATGATGATGTCTTGGTTGTGATAAATTAGGCAACATCATGAGACATTCGCCATGGAAGGCCCTGTATGGAATAGTAGGAGGGAATGTGGACTTAATCCTGACGTGCTTCAGATGGTCAGATGAATGAACCAAAACATTGGTTTCATGAGGAAACTTCGATATGTCTTGTGAGACATTGGTTCCATGAGGGAATCTCAATATGTATTAGACATTAGTTTCATGAGGAAACCTTGATATCTCTTATGAGACATTGGTTCCATGAGGGAACCTTGATATGTCTTAGACATTGGTTTCATGAGGGAACCTCGATATGTCAAGTATGGTTCCTACTAATAATGATATTTGGTTGATTGACAGTGGTGCTTACAGACATATGACTGGATACAAAGAGCACCTTACAGATTTGGTAGAGAAAGAATCTCATTTGCATGTTGTACTTGGTCATGATGCTAGATATACTGTGAAGGGAGTTGGATCCACTTCCTTACAATTGGATTTTGGCACCCCACTCCATTTGAGTGATGTATTATTTGTACCTAGGATGAGAAGGAACCTTGTCTCTATTTCATCCTTAGAGAAAAAAGCTACAAGGTTGCTTTCTCTGATGGAAAGGTTCTTGCATGGAACAATAACTCTTGTATGCATTATGCTCAGGTAATTGGTGTTCAAGAGGATAGATTGTATAGATTGATTTTCCTACCAATTCATGCCTTGATACATGATTCTATTAGTTTGACCAAACTATGGAATATGAGACTTGCTCATTTACATTATAGAGCTCTTCCCTCTCTAGGGAAGATGGTGACAGGTCTTCCAAAGATACATGTTGAACATGATGGCATTTTCAGAGGTTGTGCTCTTGGAAAGAATGCCAAGGGGTCCTTTCTGAGTAGTGACAATAGATCCAAGGGGATCTTAGACTTGGTTCATACAGATTTATGTGGACCCATGATAGTTTATTCCTTGAGTGGATACCTATAATATGTGATATTCATTGATGATCACTCTCGAAAGACTTGGATTTACTTCTTGAATACCAAGGATGGAGTCCTTTCTAGATTTCAGGAGTACAGAGCACATGTCAAAAACATGACTGGAAAGAAGATCAAAGTGTTGAGATCAGATAATGGAGGAGAATACACCTCCCATGATTTTGATTTTTGCATTGAGGCAGGGATCAAGTGGGAGTACACCATTCCTTATAACCCTCAACAAAATGGGGTTGTAGAGAGAAAGAACAAATCTATTGTTGAGGCAGTCAAAGCGATGATTCATGATCAACATTTACCTATGTTTTTGTGGGAAAAGGCATCCATGACTGCACTATATGTTCAGAACATAAGTCCTCATAATACTTTGAGGAACATGACTCATGAGGAGGCCTTCACCAAAGTGAATCTTGATGTTGGACACTTCAGGATATTTGGGTGTCCAATATACATTCATGTACCCAAGAAGAAAAGGACCAAGCTAGACCCTTCAAGAAGAAAGGGTACATTTGTGGGGTATAGTAAGTCTTCAAAGGCATATTGGATCTACATCCCTAGTCAGAGACAGATTGAGGTGAGGAGAGATGTTACCATTGAGTAGGCATCTAGTCAGCCAATATGGAGATATGTCATGATGGAGGAGTATCAATCCATCATGGAGAATGATGTGTGGGATATTGTTCTGAGACCTGAGGGGAAGTCTATAGTGACTTCCAAGTGGATCCATAAGATCAAACACACATCTAATAGGAGAAACAAGAAGCACAAAGAGATATTTGTTGCTGGAGGATTCTCTCAGGTGGAGGGAAGAGATTATGAGGAGACATTCTTCTCATGTTTCTCAATACACTTCTATCCAAATGATTATTTCCCTTGCAACATCCATGGGTTGGAGACTACATCAGATGGATGTGAAGACAACCTTTCTCAATGGAGAGATTGAGGAAGAAGTATACATCGAGCAACCATATGGTTTCATGATACATGAGAGGGAGACTCATGTGTGCGAGTTGAAGAAGGCCCTGTATGGAATCAAGAAAGCACCTCAAGCTTGGTATGTGAGGATTGATGGAAACTTGAGACATTCTCGAGATCGTACTCCTCTGTGACTGAGTTGAGTTGATATGTGAGGACCCTTGTCCGAGAGGGATAAGTGGGCTTGGGATTATAGCCCAACGTCCCTTGTGGAGAGCACATGAGGACACATCAAGGGAGTTAACCTTGACGTCACACACTATGGGGAGTTGACCCTAGTGTTTCTAGATGAAGTGGCCTCTAGAAGTCCAGATCGTGCTCCTTTGTGATTGAGGAGTTGATCTGTGAGGACACTTATCCATGAGGGATAAGTGGGTTTGGGATTATATCCCAATGTCCCTTGTGGAGAGCACATGAGGACACGTCAAGGGAGTTGACCTTGACGTCACACACTATGGAGAGTTGACCCTAGTGCTTCTAGAGGGAGTAGCATCTAGAAGTCCACACGGGAGTTCCATGTGTGAAAAACCTTTTGCTACAATGTCTATAGTAATCATTGGGTGAACCTTCTCCTAGATTGGGCTGTAGACCAAGGGAGATAAGATGCATTTATCACAAAGGTGTACTTGTGGTAAATGGGCCCAGGTGTAGTCCTTCCTTGATCATGACAAGGAATAATATGGATTCGAGGTGCTTGAGGTTCTTTCTACATGTCAGTTAGTATCGGGATGACATCCACTCACAGGGTGTACCTATGGTGAACGACCCTGGTGTGGTCTTTTTCCTATTCATGGTGATTTGACAAGGAATGATAAAGACTCAAGATGCTAGATGCTATCACATGTGGACCCAGAGTGAGCCTGATCTCAGAGAGAGTCCGTTGGCTCAGAGGGAGAGCCGCAGGGGGAGTTTCCCCTCGATTCAGGTGGGAGAGAGATGTCTCCAAGGACTGATAGACAAGTGTCACGAGTCTAGGGAAAACTTTATATACTTTAGAGGCAAACCTGGCATGACGCAAAATGTCTCCCTCATTGAGAGGGAGTGTTGATGTTTGGACGACATCAAGAAGACATTCTCCTAGATTAATAATTAAGAATATAATTATTGATTATTAAATAATACATATATATAATAAGTAATAATAATAATAATAATAAATAATAATAATAATAATAAATAGTTATTTATTATCCAAGGGACGCATCCCTTCATGGATGGTCACCATATGTTCTCTATATATGGAACACTCATCATTGTAATATATCAATCTATCATATATCATCTCATATCATCTCTCATATGAAAAATCAACAAATTATAGGCTAAAATCCCATGATTGCATGATAAATAAAGGGTAAATTATGTGTAGTTATGTAAGAGATTGTACACAAAGTGATAGATCGAGATTTTATGTGAATTGATAGATCGACAATGCATTAGTCAAATGCTACCCATATTACTCAACCTCTACTTGGCTTTCGTTGTCTCATAATTCTTACCAATTCCATCTCAAGGCCTGCAAATTGTCATTAATGTGAGTTAATGTGTATATCCATCACCTTTTCCCTCCTCTGCTTCCAAGATCCAAGTGGCTCAATGAAATTTTTTAGCAAATTTAAATTTTTAAATTTATTTTTACTTTCTGACAAATCCCCTTCAAACCAGGGAATATTTGTCACTTCATTGTCCTTGACCAATAGAAAAATAGAAGTACATAATTATAAATTTTTTCAAAATTCAGTTTAATACATAATATATGAAAAACTTTAAAAACAAGAAAATAATAAAAAATCAATTAATTTTGACTTGCGATCAATTGCTAAATAACCTGTCAGAGGTAGGTATAATAACTCTCCATATTAAAAACTAATCCCACATTGGTGGAGAGATGTGTCTTACAACAACATATAAACTCTAATATATCATGATCCTTAGGCATGTATAATAACTCTCCATACAAAAAACTAATCCCACATTGGTGGAGAGATGTGGTGTACAACAACATATAAGCTCTAATATATCACGATCCTTATGCCGATGGGGGCAGTCATAACGGAGTGGTGCATCCTACTAGCATAATTGTTGATTGGTTGCAATGTGAATATCCTTTTCACTTATCCTTCCACCCTCCTCTTGTGAAAAATATCAAAAAAATATTACTAATAGTACTCCATTGTACTCCTTCCACACATCTTCCTAAAAAAGGACCATTACTAAGTCGAATATGCCTAAAATATGTACATCTTGGAATTGGTTGAAAAATGTGGCCAATAACAACATACAAACTCCAATATACTATGATCCTTAGGCCAATGGAGGTTGTGAGAAGGGAGTGTTGCCACACCTAAAATTTGTGCCTCTTGGAATTGTTTTTACAACATAAACACCTCTTTATACAAAAAAATAATCCCATATTAGTTGAGAGATGTGACCCACAACAACATATCATGATACCTTATAAAAACTAAAGGAAAAAAATAAGTCAATCTTTTTAAGAAAAAGGATGTGGTTTATGTTACTTAATGCTTTGCATAATGATTAGTTAAACAAGAAATCATCTTTTAAAATAAAAGAGTAAACTCGTGATGTGCATCATGTTTTGGACTTTTGCTGACCACTATCATTGGAATCTGAAAAATCAATTATTGGCGAAATCACATTTTTACATTGCTTAAATCATGTTTTTGAATGTATAAATTGATTTAGCACCCTCAAAAACCCCAGGGCATCTAAAATATGCAATTCCATCTATCTTTTTAAATTTTTGGCTGGATTTTGAAAAAAACTTATAAAAAAAAAGTAGTCAAAAAAGAGTAGAAACGTAGAATGTATAGACTAGGACAATTTAAATTACATTATTTTACATAACTATTAATGAAACGAATTCTTGTCATAAGCACAAAAAAAATTGTTACTTTTTAACGAAATCTTGTTGAATTCAAAAGAGATGCAGTCGCTCTTTAGTGAAAAAGGAGGAGTAATTTTTTTAAAAGGGAATGGAATATGAAAAAGGCTAAATGCGTGGGCATGTTGGTCAGTGGCAGGAGTCATTAATGAGTAACTGTATAGTCATCCTCACTAGTCCACTCAATTATTTTTAAATCTAAAAATATAATATAATTTGTATTCTTTCTTCCATTTCCTCATAAATATTTATTGTGATTTTAGGTTCATCATTTTGAAATTTATGTGGTGGAAAAACTTTAAAGGGATTCTAATATTTTTATTTTTTTTTGTCACTAAGTGCCTTTATGTTATTTAGTGTAAAACTAAAAGTATTGTGAAAATCATTTTTTGAAAGGAAAAGAATCGTCTTTCATAGAAAGGAGTAGTAATGCATGATTTGGGTGGTGTGTAACATTATTAATGTAGATCCATTTTAAATCCATATTTATTGAACATCAAGAGAGGAATCCAATTTTTTAATGTAGATCTTTTTTTTTATTATTTCATTCCATGTCAAGTTTTACATGGTGCATATAACTACTTTTTTTTTAATTGAACCGACTTTATTTTTATTATTGTTATTTTTTTAATTGAACGAACTTAACATCTCCCACATACTACATTGTAGAACTCTCAGTACAATAATATGTGGTCGGTGACAAGTGGGATTCAATGGATTATGATCTCTCTTTTTAAGAAGAATGGAGTCATGTCATCAGTGGCAAGTGAGACTAAATAAATTATCATCTCTTTTTAACAAAATGAAATCATCTTTCATATGAACAGAATAAACCAAACGAGTGATGTGGAATAGTGGTACATAATATGTGGTCGATAGCTAAACCAAACAATGGAACTCTTGCAATGATGAGGAAATTGCCACACACTTATAGTTTCCATTTCCTTATTCGCTAAAACTTTTGCTGGTTTTTAATTCAATTTAATCTAATAATTAAAAATTAATAAACCAAGGTAGTATGTTTCGGTTAATAAATAATCAATTGTTAATGAATCCGAGTTTTTTTTAAAGTAAATCAAATATTTACTTTTGTCACATCACATCACCCTCATATTATCAAATCAAAAGAAATGAAGTCGTATTTATGTGGTTTTGCATTATCGTCTGAGAAAAAATGCCATAACGCGTAATTTATTTGGTGTGGGTGATGACATGCGGTACTAAATGAAATCACATCAAAAGAAAAGGAATAGTCTTTTCTTTTTCTTTGGCGTAGAACCAAAATAAATTGCCACATGGAATTGTCTACATTAAACGCATGATGTGGGGCATGTCGGTGGTTAAACCACTCAGTAAATGCACATACATCAGTGGTTAAACCACTCACTAATTTTTTTTTAAAGGTCACAATTTATAAGGTGTGACCATTCAATGCATGGGATGAGAGGATGGATATATTCCAAGCATTGCCATATCTTCCAGTTCTCTATGCAAAATGAATACAAACAACCAAAAGTCATAGGTAAGGATACATTTAATTGAATGAATGGATACAAATATGTAAGGATCGTTTCTTGCCCTCCAAATTTTGATGTCGTCTCATTTTCTTCTCTCAAGTCATGCAATATGGTTCACAATTATCATTTTTTAGGTCATGCAATATCATTTTTATCTCTCTTAGGTTATGCAATATGGTTCAATATTATCATTTTAAGCTCTTGTAGGACATGCAATATATTTGAGAGATCGAAATTAATTTCACTCTTAAAAAATTCTGTAAAAGGAAAATTATCATTTTTGGTTATCTAATCTAAAACATGTATCCATCCAAATTCTTTTCATGCAAGATTGATGTTTCCATTTTCACAACACCACTTACAATGTGTATAATGGCCGATCTAGTAGAAAAACACATATGCTAATGGAATATACAATTAATTAAAGGGAAAAAATGGAAACGACGCTACATATAAATGGTCAGGTTACAACAACTTAGGATTAGAAACAATGAAAGTGAAAATCACATTAAATTTTTTTGTTGCGAGCATGTAAAATTTGTTAATTGCTCTCATTAATCACTAACACATGTTTTAGCAATTACATGGATGTTGACATCATAACCTTCCATTCTATAAACACAAAAACAAAGAATATATTTCATTAATTGAATTTGTCTATCCACCTTCAATTTTTTCATTAAAATTAATATGGAAACTATATCTATCCTACTATGCAGCATTGAATGTTGCGGCATGTGGAATATAGGTCGTCGGATCTAAAAACAATTAAGATCCGACGACCTATATTCCACCTGCCGCAACATTCAATGATGTGTAGTAGGCTAGATATTAGCTGGCATGTTGGAATGGTCAGTCTCACTCCCATAGTCCATGGGATACATTTTATGTACGAAGATTCTTGTCTAAAATGGTGATTCGCATTTGGAAAGCGACTGATATAACATGAATAAAAACATTTGTGCATAAAATCAAAGTAAGGAAAATGCATCGAAATGTTGTTGCCACCTTCATTTTATGATCTAAGTAGCTTGGAGGAATTGAAGATATTTTGTTTCCCCTTGAAGTGTTTCCCCAATTCCATTAGAATTTTGACTCAATTGAAAAGGTTAGAGACGAAAGAATGCCCAGTAAGAGAAGTAACATTCAAAAATGTTGGAGGGGAGGTTGAAACAACAACTGATTCGAGAGGGCGAGGAGTGTTGAGTAAACTAAATGCTTCTAAGGAATCATCTTCTAATTTTTTTTTTCCCAACCTTCAATGTCTCTAAATTGAATATTGTCGTCATTTGGTGGAGGTTGGAGCATTGCCAACAACACTTCAAACATTAGTCATTTGTTGGTGCAACAAATTAGAGGAGATGCCAAGTGTGGAAACATTGGTATCTTTGGAGTTGTTGTGTACATACCAAAGTAAATAAATAGTAAATGCAATTTGGTAAAGTAAATAAAACAAACCAAAGTATTGAAGTTGTAGCAATAGAGAAACTTGTATTGATATTATGAATAGGATGCAATGTTCACTTCCTCTTGGAAGGGGGAACCTTTAATTGAGTAGAGCTTCAAAAAAATATTAATCACTTAACATTTGATTTACATTGCTTCTACCTCTATAAATAGTTTCTATATATTTCAAACCATAACCACCTAGTGGGCCTTTATTATTTAGGCTACATCAAATACCTAGATGACCTTATTTAATGAGGCCCTTACATTATTGATCACACACTTTAATTACTTGGTCCTTATTTAATAAAGATTGTCATTATACATTAAGTAACAATATATTCCCTTAACTAGGGGCGTTAGGGTGGGACCCTAACATGCCCTCTCATATCTAAGGTAGCATTTCCTTCAAGGTTAGAGATGTGGAAATCATTGTAGGATCATAGATGTTTCCCAAGTTGCATTGTTGCGTTGTGTATCCTTCAACTCGATCAAGAATTTTTGGATAATTTGATGGCACGAAAAATGCTTTCTTTTGTATAAAACCACCTAATGTTGCAACTAAATGGAGCCCTCGTCATCTAGTTCTGGGAGGATGGTTTGAACTCCACAGTTTGTTCCTACCACTTTCTTCAAGCATGACACATGAAATATGGGGTGAATATTAAAGTGAGTTGACATAACTATTTTGTAAGAAACTTGTCCAATATGTGTTATGAGGAAATTCTCTCTATGGCTAGGGAAAACCACAATAGACAGAACGACACCCTTATTTATACAAGTCTAGCATGTGTGAAGTGTCTCTTCACTGGCAGGGTCGACTTCTCAATCTGGGTGGTTATAACTACCTTTAATATATTTTGGGGCCTCTTTAATATCTATTGGGGATGACTTCTTATTCTTCCTATTATAATTGTCTTTTGACCAATCCGCAAAAGGGGATTTGGTCCTTTATAATAACTGACATGATCAATCCGCAATGGGGATTGATCCAATGAATAATATATCAAATAATAATAAGAATACACTTTGTAGTTACATTATTTCAACACTCCCCCTTAACAAGAAGGGTATTCTTCAACAATATCAGGCGAGAGAGAGGCCTGCATCATCAACAACATCAGAAGGACAGCATCATCAATATCATCTTGGAACATTGACTAGCATATCTATAAATCATCGAAATTTTTCTTCATCGGCAACATTGTCATTCTCAAAGAAATGCAATCATCATATACATAAATATGGATTAGTATAAAAACTAATACATCATCATCACAACATGATGTTGGCTCATCATAATACTAGACTAGCTTTACGTCATAGCTATCAAGTCGGAAGCACATTTCTAATCTCATCTCATTGTCTTTCTTTATGTGACAACGATAAAGCTGGAAGCAAGATACTCATCCTACTTTACATCACAACCATCAGAACAGAAGCAGGATGTTATATTGGCTTTACGTCACAACTATCTAGCTGGAAGCACAGATCTAGCCTCATCTCATCATCTTGCTTTATGTCACAACCATCGGATCGGAAGAAAGGTATATGTCATGCTTTACGTCAAAACCATCAGGTCAAAAGCAGGATATTAGATTGGCTTTACGTCACATCTTATTAATTCGGAAGCACAATGCTAGTCTCATCACATCATCTTTCTTTACGTCACAACCATCAGGTTGGAAGCAAGGTACACATCCTGCTTTACGTCACAACCATTAGGTCAGAAGTAGGATACTAGACTGGCTTTACATCACAGTTTATTCAGCTGGAAGCTTAGTACTAGTCAATTCACATCTTCTTGCTTTACGTCACAACCATCAGGTTGGAAGAAAGAGATGTCTCATCATAGTAACTACTCCCCCTTTCGAGGAAGGTCCTTTCAGACTATACCAAGCTTATCTCGAAAGTGCTCAAACTTTACACGAGATAGAGACTTGGTCAACACATCAACAACATGTTCATCCGTGCTAATGTACTAGAGCTTTATGGCTCCTCTCTGCACCATGTCACGGATGTAATGATATTCGATCTTTATGTGCTTCGACTTATCATGGAATACATGATTCTTTGTCATCTTTATGTAGCTTTGGTTGTCACATAAGATAGAGGTTGCTTCCATCTCTAGGTCAAATAGACCGGTCAACAACTTTCGAAGCCATATAGCTTCGCAGCTAGCAGAACATGCAACAATGTATTCTGCTTCCGCTATGCCGAGAGCAATGTTGGATTGCTTTCTACTCTGCCATGAGATCATGGATGATCCCAAACTGAAACAACATCCCGAAGTACTTTTCCTGTCAGAAACACTTCCTGCCCAATCTGAATCAGTGTATCCACTCAATGTGAAATCATGATCTCCGTCATAACTGAGACCATAATCTAATGTACTCTTAAGGTACCTCATCACATGTTTTGTAGCCACAAGGTGAACATGTTTGGTTTCTACCAGAAAATGACTCAAGGTGTTCATGGAAAAACAAATGTCTGATCTGGTGTTCATCAGGTACATCAACGATCCAATAATATGTCTGTATAGCGTGGCATCAATCAATTCTGACGAAGTGTCGACCAACAGCTTCAACTTTGCTTCCATGGGTGTATTCATGGACTTGCATTCCAACATGTCAAATCTCTTCAGGATTTCGACTGCATAGTTCCCTTGGTTTAGGAAGATCCTCTCTGGACTTTTCCATACCTCAAGACCTAAGAAATAATGCATTAGGCCAAGGTATTTCATTCCAAATTATGAGGCAAGTCTCTTCTTACATTCAATGATGAGCTTTTCTTCTCTAGTTAAGAATAAGTCATCCACATATAGCAGTAATATCACTAGCTCATTGTTCATAACCTTGAAGTAGAGGTTAGAATCTACTTTACTCTTAGTAAAGCCTAAGCTTGTCAAGAAACTATCTATACGGCCATACCAAGCTCTGGGAGCTTGCCTCAATCCATATAAGGCTTTCTTCAATTTGTAGACATGAGACTTCCTGTCTTCAACTTCAAATGCTTGAGGTTGCTCTATATACACTTCCTCTTTGATGACACCATTTAGAAATGTTGTCTTTACGTCCATCTAGTGTAACTTCCACTTCATCTTAGCTGCAAGGGCTATGATGGTTCTGATCAAAGTGTATTTGGATACAGGAGCGAATGTCTCTTCATAGTCAATGCCTTCTTTCTGAGAAAATCCCTGAGCGACAAATATTTCTTTATATTTTTCAATACTTCCATCAGTAGCATGTTTTATTTTGAAGAGCCATTTGGAGGATACCACGTCTTTACTCTTTGGTCTGGGAACTATTTCCCATACGTCATTCTTTATTATGGATTGGTACTCCTCTATCATGGCATCTGCCCATTCTTTCCTCTGAATGTCTTCTTCAAAGCATGTAGGCTCCTCTTCTAGGAGATCACACATCAAAGCCGTATAACTGGAGAATGGTTTTGGTATTCTTCACCTGTCTCATGGTTCCTTTGGGAACACCATACTTCTCCCCATATTGAATAAGTTCTCTAGCCCAAGCTAGCTTTCTTTTATGGAGGATCGTCATCTGAGGAGGTTCTTGGACTTATATTACATCATGTTCTTCTAAAATTTTCTCATCAGGGGAAGTTACGACTTCATTCGCCAGTTCTATGGTTCTGGGAACCTCCCTCACTGCAGTTCTGGGGATTACACGTTCCTCTTCGTATACTTCTTCAAGATGGCATCTTCTTGATTTCTTGAGCACTGCATCTTCATCAAAGGTCACATCCCTGTTGATCTCAATGTGGTGGTGACCTGGTATATAAATTATGAAGGCCATGGAGACCTCATAGTATCCCACAAATATTCCCTTCTTTCTTGAGGGTTCCAGCTTGTTTCTCTTCTCTTTCGGTATATGAATAAAAACTAGGCAGCCAAATATTTTGAGATGGCTTACCTCTGGCTTCTTTCTAGTGAACATCTCTTCAGGGGTATTGAACCCAAGTGCACTATGGGATAATCGGTTTTGCACATAAACAACCATCATTGTTGCTTCTTCCCATAAGCACATAGGAAGATCTTGATCATGGATCATAGTCTTCATAGCTTCCATTATTGTTCTATTCTTCCTTTCAGCTACACCGTTCTATTGAGGATTATAGGGATTAGTGAGTTCCCTCTTGATGCCAACATCTCTGCAGAAGTTCAAGAACTCTTTTGAGGTGTATTCTCCTCCATTATCTGACCTGAGTATCTTAATATTTCTTTCAGAAAGATTCTCTTTCAAGGCTTTGAATTCCTTGAATTTGCTGAAAACTTCATCTTCTGATTTAAAAAAAATACACCTAGGTCTTACGAGAATAATCATCAATATAGTATACATACCCACTGATGGATGATGATGGCATTGGGCCACATACATCTGAATGAATGAGCTCTAGGAATCCTTTTTCTTTGTTGTCTCTCTTTGGAAAAGGGTTCTTGATGTTCTTCCCTTGTGCACATCCATTGTATACACCTTCATGGTCAACCTTGAGTTCTGGTAAACCTGTGACCTCTTTGCATATGTATGGTAGCGCCTTGTAGTTGATGTGAGCTAATCTTCTATGCCAAGGTTCACATGGATTCTCAATAGCGTGGGTCATGGAAGCTTATGAGTGACCCTTTAGCTTATACAAGCCATTTTCTTCTTTTCCAATGATGATTGCTTCATTTATGGTTTCTCCTTTAGTATGTTTCCTTCTACAACCTTCACTATAGCCTCCTTAGGGTTATTACCTATGACCTGGAGCAAGGTCAACAAAACAAAAATCAAGAGTAATATCCTTTTGATAATATAAAGAAATAGCACGAACAATCATCACAATATCTCCTTTAGAGATATTACTGAAGCAAAGATTAGAGGTAAGAGATACAATGTGAAATGAGGTCAACACTCTCATAATGTTGTGATCAGACATTCCTCCATGGAAACCTGGAACTAAAACATGAGGTTTCTCCTAGATTTGGTGTTAGTTGTATCAGGTGAATGATTACATTAAGCATTTACCTCTATATGTTCACATGCCATCAAGTATAATAATTTACAAAGACTGTTATCTCAACTATAGTCATCAACTTGTCATGTGTACCTTTGAATCTTATCAACTTGATTAATCAAACTTGGAGCCTTGTCCTCAAGAATGAGTGCTTTCTTTTCTTCCAAGTCTCCTTCACTCAAGTGATGAGTGCTTTCTTCAACTTGTCTTCTGTACTAAGACAATACGCTATGACAGAAGGTTGGGTTAAAGGATAAGCTCTATGATCTCAACTTTTAATCCATCTAATACCTTGACTCGGATTTTGATCAAACGTTAGAATGATGGTCATAGCTACAACATGCAACATTGATCAAAATATTGTCATAATAAATAGATGCATATCAAAAAAATCACACCTGGATTGCATCATTCCTATGAATGTGTTGGATCTTGAGATCCTTCTAGATCTATGGAAATAGATTCCTTCTCCTGCAAATACTCTTTATATTTTAACCATTTAAACATATGTGAGTACATACCTCTGATAGCATTTACAGGTAGTGGCTCCATCTGGCAGCAACAGTAATCATTACCAACTCTTAAGAAATTCAAGGGTGACTGCAACTGGTACTATAGCTGCAACTGCAACTAGTTCTGAGTCTGCAACTGCAACTTAGGGTTTTATGAGGAAACCCTAATTTTTCAAACTTACCCTAATTTTTCAAACTTCAAATTTTGAAATTCTGATCCAGGGGATAGATGTGTTGAGCTGAGGCGAGTAAGCTGGTGCAGTCAGATTTATGAAAATCCAACTTTTACCCCCTCAAACTTGACCTGCGGATTTATGGACTGGTGCTTCTGGTTTTCTGGTACCTCTGGTACTCTGGTACTTCTGGTACACTGGTTTTCTGGTACTTCTGGTATTTTGTGAAACTAGGGTTTCACTTTCCGAGAAATCCACCCACTAAAAAAGGTGCACTAAAGGTGCCAAAATGATCCTTGGGGGAGGGCACACTTTTCTAGATGGTTTTAGGGCTGAAAAGCTTCACCATCAAAAATCCCTAATTTGCATGTACGGCAACAGTGACATTTTTTTCTTGCGAAAGATGCTCTCTTCATCTTGGCTCTGATACCATGTTAATGTTTAATCCATTATTATAGTTCTTTGAATTTCAATAAATAACAGTAACATAAGACAAGATCACTGATAAATACACAATCACAAGAGACACAACATTTATCCTGGGAAACCTTCTAGGGGAAGAAAAACTAGCAAAACTTCCTTATTATAGATAGCCAATACAATGCCAAGAGATAACTCAAACTGATACAGAAAGTCCTCTCCCAAAGATGCACCACTCTCTCTCTCTCTTCTCCAACTGTAGCTCCAAAACTTGTCTCTCAAACTGAGCAAGTGAGTGTGTGTCTAAGTGAGGTGCTAGCCTCCTTATTTATACAAGTCTGGCACGTGTGAAGTGTCTCTTCATTGGCAGGGTTGACTTCTCAATATGGGTGGTTATAACCACCTTTAATATATTCTGGGGCCTCTTTAATATCTGTTGGGGCTGACTTCTTATTCTTCCTATTATAATTATCTTTTGACCAATCCACAAAAGGGGATTTGGTCCTTTATAATAACCGACATGATCAATCTACAATGGGGATTGATCCAATGAATAATATATCAAATAATAATAAGAATACACTTTGCAGTTACATTATTTCAACAAATGATAACAAGAGAAGGTTGGAAGCCTACCTCGTTTGGACATCCAAAGAAGACCATTATTGAGCATGTGACCCAAAGCTTTACACCTACAACTTGTCCTCAACAACCAAGATACACAAGCATGTTGAAATTATATAGAATGTTAGCATATAAATTAGCATAGTCCATTAAAATACATAACAAATACGCCCATGGAAAGGAATACAAATATTTGCAATATATAAATTGGATGAGAAAAGAGTATTTCTATTACTAAAATCAACAAAAATACATAGGTGACAAACTTATGTAACACCACATATCGAAATTGAGAAACTAAGTCCCTCCAGTTGGGCCTTCACCACTTCAATCCTCCACAAAGGCAAGCTCACAAGTAGTAGGAGTCAATCAAGGTCTCCATTTCAAGATAGGAAGAACTTGGGGGCTGAACACAATGAGTTCAGACTTTCAAGGACAAAGGGATGCAGACTCAATATGAGGTGAAATTTATCCAAGTGTATTTTCTCTCAATGTGAAGAATGTCTCAAGGCTTGTATATGGCTCAATTTATAGCCTCCAAATGGAATTAAAGGGTCGAGTCAGAGTGTTTCTAGAATATGGAAGGTCAAGGATCATGGATCTAGTGACATGGCATGGAAACCCAACATATTTTTTAATTTTTGAGCACAAAACCCGATGTATGCGAGTTGTAATGGATCAACCCACGTATATGTGAGTTGTTTAACTATAGCTCATGTACATGAACACAAATATGTATTTTAGGATTTGGAGTGAGAAAAAAGGGGAAATTAAGTATGCAGATGGAAATGGAAGGCCATCAAAGCAAGATGCATGAAGTGAGGAAAATTTTTCTATAACAGATGCCCCCTAATGTTTGAGATTAGAGGAGTATCCACGATGGATGAAATACATTATAATTCCCAAAAGTGGAGTAATGAAGACTCAACTGGAAGTACTAGTTACTCATGAGAATATTACAATTTATTTTGACTCTGTACACATGGATTCCAATATGAATTACACTGCGGATCCATGTGAATAAATATCAAATAGTTGTTCATGGCCATGAATAGGCAATACAAAGTGGAAACAGTGAAGTCCAGTCTCAAAATAAACCGAACAATACACAGTGGAGTCCAGTTTCAAAATCAACCGAAGATTTATGTCTACAATGGAGTACAATTTTATCTTCCATGATCACTTAAGTCATATAGGTACTGGTCTAATGAAAGGAAACATCAAATATGGGGTGCTGCTACTGTAAACTGGAGGTATTCTACACTATCCGTTGAAGGTGAAAGTCCACATTATGTGAATAAATGAGTTGAAGTCGAACACAATGAGACTTCATTTGATTACCGGTCATTAAGGTATACTGCTAACAAATGTGAGATAACCCACCAATAATTAAAGTAGGTGTCAAGGCACTGAGTACATTCAACAAGTGTGAATAAGGGTGTCGAGGTTGAACACTTGAAGAATCCATCAACCATGAGAAATTGATGTATTTCCAACTATCAATGGCAGGAGAACTTCCCATTGATGACTACAAGCCTATAGGTACTCATAGGACTCTAGATCTAGATTCCATAATAGATGAGTTGAATTCGATGGAATTAGACCCACTGAAAGGAGAGAATTAAAGCATCTCTCATGATCGAGTGTGAGGTACAAATAAATAACTTGATGATTAGGAGGATCTCAGACAAATAGAATTTTCACAAACCAACGACCATGTGCATCTCTCACATGCACTAGATACAAGTGTTGGAAATACTAAAACAACTGAGAGGGGGGGGTGAATCAGTTGTTTATAAGCTTAAACAATTTTATGCCTTTTAAACAATTGTTAAGATTTCATCATGTGTCATCTAACAACATACAACATATGGACAGTAAGAGTAAAGATCATCAGTCACACATAAAATACACACAGAGACAGATTTTCACGAGGAAACCCATAAAGGGAGAAAACCTCTTCTTCTTCGAAATGATAGGCAGTCTTTTGCAGTTCTGTACATCATTTACAATTGAGCACCAACTCAATGTGAGGCTGATACCTCTATTTCACAAGCTACAACTTGTTGAGAGAACCAACTCTCTGTTTTCTCTAGCACCCACTAGAAGGAAGCACCAACTCCCTGGTTTCTCTAGCACCAACTAGAAGGAAGCCACAACTCCCTGTGTTCAAGAACCCACTTGAACCTCTGAGGACACCAGTCCTCCCTAGCACCTCCCAACCACCTTGAAATATGAATATGAAATATTGAAACCAATTACAGTGATATAGTGTTCAATAACATCTTACTAGTCTCATCACTGTTCTGCAAGATTTTGCTACTCAGTCTTCCTCACTATCTTCCAGCATGCATCCGCTGCCCATTCTGTTCTTCTACCTTTTGTGCTCTGTGTGCCATTCCCATTCAATGAACCTTTTGTTTCCTATCCATTTCAGCTGCTGCATCACCTCTTTACTTCCTCACATATGCATTACGTCACCTCAGCAACAACAACCTCATCACTTCTCTGTGTCGTGTTCTTATAGCTGCTGTGCACCTTGTGCATGCAATATGCGCAATGCTTCTGCATCTCTTCAGAGTGAGTGCTCTGTCTAATCATCATTACGACTTCTTAGCTTCTCTGGCAGTTTTCCCACGTGTTCAGCATCACTGGATGTCATGCTGAGATTCCTCAGCCTCTCTGGCAGTCGAGACTCTTCGTCTTCTCTGACATAGTCGAGCTTATACTTTTTTCTTTAGTTACAAACTTCAATGCTCATCCACTTGTTAGTCCCTCTAAGAATCATCTTCATTCACTAGAAGAATCTTGGAGACCCTTCAGCTCCTCTAGCGATCACACAAAGGTCTCTTCGAATCCTTTGGTAGAGACCATCAATGGTTTCCAATATTTAGACTGCGAGGAGCAACATTAGCCCTCCGATCATACCCGAAATCCCCTACACCATTTAATTGACTTCATGTGATCTTGCATTTATTTTGGCATTTCGACATTCGGCAATTCAACATTCATGTGACCAAGTGTCTTGACACTCCTAGTCGTGATCCTTGAAACTCCAAAAAGGATCTTGTCTACACTAGCTCCTTCCCCCATCTTCCACCGATGTGACCACAGGCTACATCCATTTCACCTTTTTGGTATTTTCATGAACTTATGACCTCCATAGACCCTAATCGATGGTCCATGATATCGATGAATTGACAGTCCAGATCTCATCATGAATTCGCATCTCATTGTTCCTTAGATGGAGGTTCTCGTCACTTCAAGTCACGATAGGCAAAACTCTGAGATGGAGATTAGATCAACGGTCCAGAATCTTGGTGTATTGACGGTCCAAATCTCATCATGAATTTGCATCTCGTAATTCCTTAGATGGAGGTTCTCATCACTCCAAGTTGCGATAGGTGAGACTCTGAGATGGAACTTAGATCAACGGTCCAAAATCTTGGTGTATTGACGGTCCAGATCTGATTGTGAATTCGCATCTCGAAATTCCTTTGATGGAGGTTCTCGTCACTCCAAGTCATGACAGGCGAGACTCCGAGATGGAACTTAGATCAATAGTCTAGAATATTGGTGTATTGATGATCCAGATCTCATCGTGAATTCGCATCTCACATTTTCTTAGATGGAGGTTCTCATCACTCCAAGTCACGATAGGCAAGACTCTGATATTTTTTCATGATTTCGCATATCGTGAATTTGAACCTCTTTCCTTTGGATTTCTTGATCTGCGAAACTCCAAAATGGAGTCTTTGTGGTGCTCTGATATTTCGCCACGCATCCATCCCCAATCAATCCTGGATCCAATGTTTCAGGTCATTTGTCCATTTTGCATTTCACGAGTTGGAAGGATAGAGAACTATAAAGAGCGTGCAGGTTCTTCCTAATCCAATGATGGTCGGAACTTATGCTCAGATATGATGCTTGAGATCTGTCCTTTTCTTCTGTGCATTCTTCTTGTCTACAATCTGATTTGATGGTCCTCCTTCTTTCAGGAAATTAAATGGGATCCAACAATCACTGACACTTCTTCTCCTGATCTTAGGCACTACGTTCGACTCTGCACTAATTCCTCCTAATCTTAATTTCTGTAAACATTGTGGGGAACAGGTCGTTGTACTCGCGCAGTAACTCTGTTATGATTTCCACTGTTTGTTCATCCTAGTAGTATCCAATGATGGCCATTTTTGGATTCTCAACTGTCCCAATGTTGACTTTCTTCACCTTGATTGGTGCAACAATTACTTATGATTCTAGAGGTGGACCTTCCACTTCTCTTTCTCCTTCCTCTCCCTCAATCTGAATATTGTGCAGATCGTATTCATCTGGTACATCTTCCTTCACATGGTATCATGACAATAGTTCTTTCACTGTCTGTCTGTTCCGCTGTTGTTCTTATGTTATGATTTCAACTTTTGGTTCCTTAATGAATATCACCCCTCTTGTTTTCTAAAGTGTTTCATCTATGTTGGGGTTCTCATGCTTGAATCAGAAAGTGTCTGTAAAGTTTTGTTGTAGTTCTATCCATCTCGTAGTTCCTCTAAGCAGTTCCTAGTATGTATACCAATTTGTTGGTATGCCCTCTAATGTGTGTACGAAGTGATGAGTCCATTCCTTTGGGGGTGTCATTTTCCACAACGCTCTGCACTTCTCCAAGTGTTCTACTGGTGCCCCCTGTCCATTGTACTTCTATTGCTAGTTTCTTTCCTGTTATGCGCCAAACCTTATGTGTAGTAACCACTTACATTGGTACCAATCCTTGATTATTTCTTTGTGTGGCCTTGAGTGTTATATCTAGTGCTAAGAGTCTCTGATTTTCTAATGCTTCATCTTCATAATGTGTCAAGAATGCTCTAGATCATTTACCACATGGAAACTGGATGGTTCCCTTATCTCCGTACCTACCCATCTTACTGCGCATTTTATTCTTGCTCATATCCTTGTGGAAAATTTGTGTAGCCTCTGTTGTCAGTTCTCTAGACCTGTATCTGAGTTTGAAACACATGAATTAATGCTCCACCAACTAAATATCCCATCTGCAGTTGGGTTTACGTTATCCTCATCTCGTGTAGTTTTTATGTAAAAATAGATGATTTCATCCAAGTCCAAGCAGGTAGACTCTACAAAACTCTCCCCTTATGATGGGTCTAACGACACAATGACCCTGTATTCACCTAACTCAAATGCCATTTCCTGTGTATTTAAATTGATTATGGCATGGTTATCAAACGCCCAATCCAAGTTGAGAAGTGATGGATATGGTGTTGTGTCGTCCACTATTTCAATCACTTCAAAGTCATATTTAGTGCACACTCCATCCATGTCTACTATCACTCCTTTCAGTCTCCCAATTGGTATAACTCTGTGCTGGTTTTCTAGTTTCAGCTGAACGAGTGAATACCCTAATGTGGGATCTCCCATACATTGCCATGTCTTTTTTGGTAACACATTGACTTTGGATCCTAGATCCAATATGATATGTCCCGTGTTAAAATCTTTGATGTTGGCATTCAGCATGAACTCCCTACTTTTTCTTCTCCTTGTATGTAGCTGATTGACTATTTTCTATTCTAGTTTTCTATCTATCTCTATGATACATATTTCTAAAATAGTTTTCAATATTTTGACAGAGGATGGATCATTCAATAGTTTTACACATAATTGAAAAAATCCTTTGATTGTACTTACTTGTCCCAGGGGATGCATTTCTTTGGTATGATCCAACGATGGAGGCATATCGTACTCTGGTACTTCCTTACCCTGTTGTGCAGTTGAGGTCGACATGATGTCTTTCTTCATAAATTATTCTCTAGATTGCTTAAATGTTTCCTTCTCATTCTACACATCGAATTGTTTCCTTGGTTTGAAATTATGGTGTACTGGCTCTTGTCAGACTACATCATTACCTGTTTTATCTCCTCCGCGCGTAACTATGTTGATGTCTCTTCCTTCATCCCTCACTTTCGTTGAAATCCATTGAACGTTATGGTTGTTTTCATTCCTATTTTCCTGGATCTTCCCTAGTAACGTAGGGCATTCTTCTGTGTCATGATCCGATGTGCAACAATACATACAAGTCACTAGTGGAAGTGGACATTCTCTTGCATAATGTCCTGGTTGTTGACAGTTATGACATACCATTGGTCCTCTACCTCTTCCAAAGCCTCCTCTTGCTCATCCTCTGCCTTTGTAGCCAGCTCGATCTCCTCACGGTGCATTATACTGAGGTGCCTGATTGTACTGCGTAGTATTGTACTGAGGCTTGACTATGTTGTACTGTAGTTGTGCAATATTATATAGTTGTTGCACAATATTACATTGTAGTTGCGCAGTTTTGTATGGGGCTTGTACTTGTTTAAACTGAGGTGTGGCTTTCCCGGTCATCATTTCTACCTCCACCCTATATGCATATGATGTCCTCTCTCTCATCAATTCCATAGTTCTATAGTCTTTGTCATCATGCTCGACTAACTTGCAAAAGTTGCAATATGAACTATTTGGGATTGTCTGTTATTTCTGCATCATTGGGCAGTGATATGGATTGTGACCCTGTTTCTTACAGATTTCACACCATAGTCCTTCAGTTGTTAATGGATTTGGAATTACTTCTTCCATATACTGTGAAAATGTTGAGCATTCATTCTTATGATGTTCGTTCGTCCTACATGTGGTACACCAAACAACTTCTTATTTTTCCTTACTTTTGTTCTGGTTTAGCTGGAATGTTAAGTTCTTAAAATCTTCCTTCAAGTCTTCGATGGCTAGATCCATCTTCTAGTATTGGTTTTCTTCCAGTTGTAGGGCTTCCTATAGAGCCTCTTCCTGTGTCTGAAACTTATGTTGTCGCAGTGGATATTTCAAGTGTGGTAGTGGTGAATTTACGAACAAGTTCCTATGTTACATATCTATCATGAGATATTTCAATTTTTCTTTTAGTCGCTTGAATCTCTGGTCAATATCCCATACAAATTCTCTTGGTTTTTGTCTAATTTCTATCATCTCATTCATGTATTGGTGCTCTGAACTTGGCTTCTGAAATTCATTTATTAGCAATTTCTTGATATCCGCAATCGTTCTAGTTGTCCCTGGTGGATTATTTGTAGCTAAACTCATATACCTATTAGGACCCTATAATGTACCTTTTTTCTCATACATTTTGCTATCATTACATCCTTTTCCCGCTCATATTTAAGCTTACATTATCACCTTAATCTATTCTTCCAAAGGTATATAACGTTTCTTCTCTTTGTTATATGTTTAATTTGTTTTACATGTAATTTTACATTACTTTCATACTTAGCCATTAATAAAAAATATATAGCTGCTAAAACAGTTTGAAGACTACAATTAATATATCATTGTTGCTTGAAGACCACGTTGCTGAAACAATCAAACAGTACACAAATCCCATTGCTGAAACAATCCGTGATTTGCGATGCTGAAACAATATTTCACATACAACAGTAACAAGAAAAGATAATTAAAGGAGTTGTTACACTGGCCGCAACAGTTGTACCTCAAGCTAGCACCATTACAACCATCATTGTTGCTTGAAGACCACATTGCTGAAACAGTGAAACAGTACGTAAATCCCGTTGCTGAAACAGTCTGTGATTTGCGATGCTGAAACATTATTTCACATACAACAGTAACAAGAAAAGATAAGTAAAGGAGTTGTTACACTGGCCGCAACATCTGTACCTCAAGCCGACACCATTACAACCACTGTAATAGCATTTTTCTATGGAAGATCAGAATATCTTATTCCAGCATAGAAGATTAGATCAGACTAAGAATAGGATTTGTATGTACACATGTAATTTTATGCTTAATTGTATTAAGAGGATTATCCTCTTTAAATAGAGGAGAAATCACCATTAGAGGGGAGATTACAGAAGGCTTAACTAGAAGGGAATTACAGAGAAGGAGCATGTTC
Source organism: Picea abies (assembly GCA_900067695.1). Taxonomy (NCBI): domain Eukaryota; kingdom Viridiplantae; phylum Streptophyta; class Pinopsida; order Pinales; family Pinaceae; genus Picea; species Picea abies. Next base: position 64 of record CBVK0100965977.1, on the reverse strand, counting down.
ACTTTTGATATTGTAACTTGTTACATTAGACAGATGAATAAAATATCATTTTGAGCATTTCTTC
>CBVK0100965964.1:0-11032 GCA_900067695.1 Picea abies | reverse complement strand
TTGCAGCATCTGTTCTCCATAAACCATCTGTTCTCCATAAACAATCGATTTCCATCAATGACAACCTTGATCATCTGCGTCATCCTTCTGTTATCGCCATATCTCCAACATAAAGGAGCTAGGATTAAAATTTATGTCTCAAATAAGAACAGTGGATCTAGAAAACACAAGACAGACTGGGTGGATAAAGGTAGAGGTTATAGGTTTGGAAGGAGACTCAAAAGATGAATGGAATACCTATATAAAAGGTTTAACAAACTTGGGATTTGAACTGAATAATGAAAAAGATTATTTAATGTGGTCATGGGATACCAAAAATGGACAAGTGCAAAGAAAGCCTATGAAGTACAAATGTTGGAGGATGAAGTAGTTGAACCTGTATTCTGGTATAGTGATCTATGGCATTGGCAGTTGCCATTAAAAAATAAACTTTTTATGTGGCTACTGTTAGAACAAAGAATATTAACTTGGGAAAATCTAGTTAAAAGAGGCTTTCATGGCCCTAGCAGATGTATCATCTGTGGGATTTGTGAGGAGATTGTGAACCATATATTTGTGGAATGCAACTTTAGTAAAGAAATCTGAATTTCAATACTAAAGGATTTAAAGTATGATGGTATCTGGGAAGGTGGACAGGTGAGTGAATGTATCCTGAACTAGAAAAGTTTAAAGGGAGAAATATTAGAAATCCTAGGTCTAGTCTGTTGGGAAATATGGAAACATAGAAACCTAGCCATTTTTTAGGATAGACCACTAAGCAGGAACAAGGTTTGTACAAGTATTTTACAGGTTCTGGGAGAAATTCAAGTAGGTCATAACAGGAAGAAAAGGAGGATTGAAAGGTCACCAATTCTCTTTTGGGATCTGGCTGTAGGTTTTTCTTATGGTGCTTCACAAGAAAGGGGAGAAATTTGTGGAGCAGGAGTTGTTTTAAAATGCCCAGAGCTAGGTACCTTCAGAATCAAATGGAACTGTGGCAGCGGCTCAAATACCAAGGCTGAAATTCTATCTTTATGGTGTATTTTATACTTTTCACATTATAAAAAGATAACAAGGTTGCAGTTGGTTGGTGATTCAAAAGTTATTATTGACTAGTTTTCTAATGCAAACAATCTATAGGTGGTTTCATTGCAGCATTGGATGAGAAAGATAAGAGAGCTCAACAGAAACTTCACCCAACTTAAAACCCAACATATTTACAGAGAATACAACAAGGAAGTTGTTCTACTATCAAAAGCAGCATTAACTCTTGAGGATGATGGATTATATTATGCAGAGTTTAAAGATGGACACGCAGAAATCTTTGACACATTGGACATAGCCTTTTTACATAGTTTCAATGGTTAAAGACTTGATAATTTGATAGGTTGAAAGAAGAGTTATTTTTTGTTACTCTTAAGCCTATATAGAAGAGCTTAATAGCACTATCGGTATAAATTTTTTGTAACAAAAAATTTATATTCTATAATATAATGTCTTTTTTCATTTGAAAAAAAAAGTCCATAGATACTCTATAGTCTAGTATAGGAAGATATTCATAGAACACAATGCATTAAATAATAAAAAAATAAAAAATAAAAATTATGTCAACTCCATATTTTATATATATGAATAACAACCAGTTTAGATTCATATATATTTAATAATAATAAATAGTATTAATCAAAGTAATTTCAACTGAAATAAACCTTAAAAGTAATATCAAAAATTAACTAAAACATTAATTTTCTTTATTAAAAATTAGATATTCGAATCTAGATAAAGGTAAAATATATGCATCCGTGAATGAACTGATTTTATAAAACTACAACTCCATTGTCAAGAAATCCCCTCACTTAATACTCTCCAGGAGACTCGATTTTATTACAAACTCTAGCTATTGGAATGTCTTATATTTTCTTCCCTATAAAGTTTGACGGCTACATTGACCACCCTAAATTGCAATGTAGTAGTCTTATTATGCAGAGTAAGAATAGTATTATTAGTAAGAATAGTATTATTAGTCCCTACCGTAGGCATAGAGGGACTATAGCGATCGATAAATCGTTGACTTCATATTAGTTTTTCCTTTGACCACAAATATTTCCATATTATCCTTTGTTGGAACCAGGGCATTGAAAGCATCAATTTTTATATAAAAGAAAGTACCATATTTGTCATGATCTGATTGGACAAGGGATTGGAGGTCTTATTGTCGGCTTCATTATTCCCAATGTTATATATGTTGGCATATCCAAAGTATTTGATCATATATGGTCTTTTTGAATCATATATTTTTATTATGCATTTGTTGAAGGTGGATTAATGCTAGCATTAATTTGAATGTTTGGTTTAGCATTTTATGTTAGGTAAATTTATGGCAATGTTTGATATGGTGGCATATCCAAAGTTTGGCCTTCCAATACATTATATGGTGTTCGAAATATTGTTACCAAAAATATAATAAAAAAAAATTGATACATCAGAGACCTACCACATTGAATTTTTTTCTTAAATGTTTACAGAGCATTTCTGACAGACTTAAATGTTTACCTAACAGGATTGGTAGTGTTGAATAGTTACTTAATAGGCTTGTTACAAGACATTTTCTTCCGTTTTTAATATTTATATGCTTCAGCGGCATTGTTGGTTCACTAGTCCATGCTTGTTTTTTGCATGGCCATTGATTTCTTATTTGCATGTTGTTGTTGTTCTTGCTTGCCTGTTCGTGTTGTTGCAGTTTGCACGTTTGGGTTTCTGCAATCGCGATTGGAACAACATCATTCCTAGGGGAGTGGTTGTTTCTTTCTTCTTTCTTTGTTGTATGTTGTTTATTGTTGCTTGATTCCACTTTGTAGGGTTTTGGTCCTATGCCTGCACTTGGGCCTTTTGGTGCTTCTTAGTTGGGTTCTTATTTGTTGTTTGTTCTTGTTTTCCCAGGGTTTTCAATGTTGGGATGCTACATTTTCTGTTGTGTCTTTGGTTACTTTTGTTTTGTAGTGGAGTTTGCATAGAATAGTATTAAGATAAAATAACAGACTAAAAAATTGCAGGCGATGTAAATTGCATCTCTTACGCGATGAAGCAGAGTTTGTCAGCCTCAAAGTATATTTCATAGCTGACAATGTTTTTTCCATGGATTCTATGTTATTATGGTTTCATAGTTATGAGAGTACCTTTTTTTGTGTGGGAGATATAGTTTCTCTCTCCCTTTTATTTTCCTCTTGTAAACTGTGTCTCTGACTGTATAGTTTCTGGGGGTTTTTGGTCATTCTGACTGATCGTCGTTCGGTTGCATACTTAGCCAGTTTTATGGACGCAGCTTCACGATAGGTTCTATCGAACTATGAAAGGTCATGTTTGGTGTATACATTATCTTTCCCGAATTAGTTTTATTTAAAAGAAGGGCTCCTGGACAGAAGAGATTGCAATTTATCAAATTATAGATTTGCATGGAGAGTTCCGCGATCATTCCGACCGACCATCGTTCGGTTGCATACTTAGCCAGTTTTATGGACGCGGCTTCGCGGATAGGTTGTATTAAACTATGACAGGTCGAGTTCAGTGTATACATTAGCACTCCTGAATTAGTTTTCTTTAAAAGAAGGGCTCCTGGACAGAAGAGATTGAAATTTATCAAAGTATAGGTTTCCTGCATAGCATAAATTAAACATAGGAAATATGTAATTTTATAAAGTAGATATATAAAGCATGCATGGAGCCCTCATCCCATACTTACGCAGTTTTTGCATCATGGGTTCTCTGGGTGGCCGACTGAAAATTGGCCTTACGTTGTTTTGTGCCCTACAAATAGCACGAAGAGTTCCGTGATATACAAATTGACAATAGGAGTTGTGGACTATTTGAATTTTAAGGGCATCATGTCCAAAAAATTTATTATTCTCGAAATAGTTTACTTTATGTATGTTTTACATATGCTGGTGGAAAAAACCAGCAAAAAAACAATAGTAGTAAGCATTTTTTGGATCGCAGGTTCACAGGGTCGTGGGCTCTAAATTGGGCTTCTATTGTTCTGTGTCCTACAAATAGCACGGATAGTTCCTCGATACTTAGCTAGTTTTATGGACGCGGCTTCGTGGATAGGTTCTATTGAACTATGACATATCGTGTTCGATGTATACATTAGCTTTCCTGAATTAGTTTTCTTTAAAAGAAGGGCTCCTGGATAGAAGAGATTGCAATTTATCAAATTATAGATTTCCTGGACAACATAAGTTAATGATCGCAGATTCTCGGGGTGGCGAGCTGAAAATTTGGCTTCTGTTGTTCTGTGGCCTGCAAATAGCACAGAGAGTTCTGCAATCATTCCAACTGACCATCGTTCAGTTGCACACTTAGCCAATTTTATGGATAGGTTGTATCGAACTATGACAAGTCATGTTCGGTGTATACATTAGCACTCCCGAATTAGTTTTCTTTAAAAGAAGGGCTCCTGGACAGAAGAAATTGAAATTTATCAAATTATAGGTTTCCTGCACAACATAAATTAAACATAGGTAATATGTAATTTTATAAAGTAGATATATAAAGCATGCATGGAGCGCTCATCCCATACTTAGGCAGTTTTTGTATCGCGGGTTCTTGGGGTGGCCGGCTGAAAATTGGTCTTCTATTGTTTCGTGCCCTAAAAATAGCACAGAGGGTTCCGTGATATACAAATTGACAATAGGAGTTGCAGACTATTTGAATTTTAAGGGTGTTATGTCCAAAAAATTTAGCATTCTCGAAATAGTTTACTTTACGTATGTTTTACATACGCTGGTGGACAAAACTAGAAAAACAAAATAGTAGTAAGAATTTTTTGGATCGCGAGTTCTCGGGGTCATGGGCTCTAAATTGGGCTTCTATTGTTCTGTGTCCTACAAATAGCATAGACAGTTCCACGATATAAAAATTGACAATCGAACTTGTGGACTATTTGAATTTCAAGGGATCATGTCCAAAAAATGTAACATTCTCGAATTACTTTTCTTTATGTACGTTTTACATACGCTCATGGAAAAAAACACAAAAAAATAGTAGTAACGTCTGTTACATAAGGTTCCATCTGTGCTACCTTTCGCGCTTCCCAATACACATTAATTATGCTTTCAAAAGTCAAAACCGACCAGATAAGTTCGAAAAGATAGGCTTTAATAACTGGAAAGATTGAGGACATCTCCCATTAAAATGAATAGACAGGCGAATATTATGGGATTTGGTAATTTCTTTTTGCGTGCATTTTGAATTTGCGAAAATAAATTTGTTTTTTTTTTGCTTGTGTTGTTTTAGTTTTCTTAAAAGATTAAGCATAGTTCACGAACATGTCACCCACAGAGGCCTTGATGTCATGTCCCTCTTTAATATTGTGCATATCTTAGATGTCATATTTAAGAATCTTCTCAAATATGAGAATTTTAATATGTGTTGCTAGTCACTATTTAGCGTACATATTCGAAAAGATTGGCATTAATAAGCGAAAATATCGAGAACATCTATCATTTAAACGAATCAATACAAAATCTACGGAAGATCATCCAGTGTTGATTTTAAATACTTATTGTCATTTCTCTCTATCATCAAAGATTTGTGGTTTAGGGTGCCTTCATTCTAATGTTCCTGGTCATGGACATGTAAGACAACTTAGTGATGCGATTGAGGGCCAGATGGAAGAAGAGAGACTGGTTTTATGTGACGTGAGCTTTGAGTAAAAAAAAAACTTTGTTATACAAAAGAAACTCAGAGAGGAGGAAAAAAAAAGAACAAGTATGTTCTGGTTGGTGTTCTCCCTGTGTTCGATGCTTTGGTTGGTTGAAAAGGCTACCTGGAGATTTGCTTGTTGAACTTCTTTGTTTTATTGCTGGGAATTCTAATGGATTTTGAGGTCACGTGAAAAATAGTTCTTCATTTAAGTATATAGCTTCTTCCAACACCACAGATTTGGCAAGTGTATTGAATTGTAGAGATCCCACAAGAATTTGTCTTCCTCAGGGGCGACGCATTTACAGTGGCTTGCAAAATGGCATGGCATGTTCGTAAATGACGCGAAATATTACTCCACTTGCAAATGTAACCAAACACGGGCAACAAAAACTATATGGGTGGATAAAATGACATATTATCACTACAAAAATTTTATTTCAAAGTTTGATGAGCTACATGTGGTTCTAGTAACCGACTTGACAGAAAGCCATGTACTTTGTCAAAGTTTGTTTGGTTTCCTCTGGATGTAGTTGCAGACTTCACATATTTGGTGTCGCCTCCGAATATTCCAGACCTTTTTGTGGACCGTCATACCTCCACCGCTATGAGGAAAGATATATTTTGATGCTATCTGCAACATTTGATACACTTACCAAACCTGTGATGGTGTGTTCTGCATGTACTTTCCACACCTATGCTGCCTGAAGAAGTTATGTACCTCAACAGATTTTCATTTTTCATCTGGGTTGGACGTTTCTTCCAATTTACTGTAATAAAGCAAACAAGTTCAACATACAAATCTTCAGGCAGGCTTTTCAACCAAACAGATGATCGAATATAGGGAGAATACCAATGACTATATACTTGAATTTGTTTCCCCTACCATAGATGTTGTGACATAAAACGACTTCGTCCACTTTGAAATCGTCCTAAATCACATTTCTAAGTTGTCTCGGATGTCAAGGGTTAGGAACATTACAAGGAAAGCACCTTAAACCCCAACTTTTCGACGACAGAGGGAAATTAATACTTGACAAAGAATGGAATATTGAATAAGAAGCCATTGCAAGAAGGCCATATCTAGAAGAGACAAAGTATTCAAAAAGCTGGGTTGTTCAACTCATTTTTTACGAATAAAGAGTTTGAACGTTAAGAAAACTGTCAAGAAGCTTCATATTTTTTATTGGTCGGCAGCAGGCGAAATCGCAATTGTTGTCGCAAATAGCCTGAGATGTATTTTGTAACCCATCTTATTTGAATATAGAATAATTTCGGTTTATTTTTTAATAGTACTTTCCAATTTCTGGTATTTTTTTTAATTGTATTTTGTACCTTCTTTCCCTCTGTCGTAAAACATGAACGACAAGCTTTTCTTTCTGTTGCGCACTACTTCAATCTAAATAAAGCCTGGTATGTTCTTTCTTTACATTTTACATCTAAGAATAAATTTTCATAAGCCATACCTATGTGGCATCGACGTCGGACCCGTCCTGCTTCCATTCTTCGGGTTTCATAAATAGAATGAATTAATGAGTTACAACAAGGCGACTCAAGTGTTGACACAATGTTCCTATTTAGTATGTTGGATATATCGCAGCTTCTGTATCCGTGCATATATACTAATATCATTACTATTGGAATAAATACAAAAAAATTCATCTTCGGCAAAGCTTAGGCAATTATGTTTTCGTTTGGGGTATTAAACAACTATGTTCCCTATTCCGTCATATACATCTTGCAGCCAAAGAACTTCCGTTGTTTGCAATTTAATTTAGATATTGATGTTTATGGAGATCCGATGTTTTCTCATGTCATTGCAAGGAATACAAGATGAATAGATGATAAGGATTTTATCTCGTTGAGACCACAATGAAAATTCATGTTTCTTGTTGCGCTATGTACATCTTGCAATCAAAATTTTTGTGGTTTCAACGAAATTTTTAAACCGAAGAGCATCCTGCAAATTGGGAGATCATTTACATTTGAAACAGAAACAATCCATTAATATATATTAGTATGAATACTATTTAGATAAATATGAAAAATTTATCCATTGATACATACTAGTATGAATACTATTGAAATAGATATCAAACCTTTCTCCAATTGTATCTTCACATGATGAATCCGATCGACCATTGTACCTTTCGATACGTAGGTAATTTTATGGCCGCGGTTACTAGATCAGCACATAGGAACTGGCCTTTTCTTCTTCTCGCTTGTTATCGCTTTCTGGATATATACTTAGTTCCCTTTCTATGTTATCTGGTTCAAGAGTTGGCAGGCTGACATGTCTTCATCTCCATCTATATCCTCACATGATATACAATGACACATAGGAACTAGCCTTTTCTTCTTCATGCTCATTATCTCTTTCTGGGTATATACTTAGTGCCCTTTCTATGGTATCCAGTTCCAGAGTTGGCAGGCTGACATGTCTTCATCTCCATCTATATCCTCACACAATGGATCCGACCGACCGTTGTTCCTTTCCATAGTTATCCAATTTTATGGCCACTGTTGCGGGGTTAGTGCTTGCGACCCCAGTTGTTTATCATTCTGTTATATACATCTTGCACTCAAAACATCTATGATCTACAATTCCACCGCGGGTTCCTCGTATACATTAACTTCATTCAAAGTATTTGTTTCTTCTTTGCATCCCCAACAACTTTGCTTCCTTCCTGATATATATCAGCAATGCTCTTACTAGTGACAAGTGGACACAGTGGTACGAAAGATACTTCCGTGATCTGCAATTTATGCCTTAACTGGTGAGAAATCAGTAGGGGTTCGAAAGAATTTTCATTAATAATCAAACACTAGATGTTCTTCTGCGAGATACTTATTTTTTTCTTGTCTTCTTCCCGTGTATTATCGCTTTCTAGTTATATACTTAGTCACGTTTATATGATCGCGGGTTCCAACATTGGCATGTTGACATATCTTCATTTCCATCTATATCCTCGCATGCCGAATTGGACCGCCCACTCTTCCTTTTCATACTTAGTGAAATTTATGCCCGTGGTTGTCGAGTTGGTGCAATTGAAATCTGCTTCTTCTTGTTCCATCATATACATCTACCACTCAAAATTTCTATGATCTACAATTCCACTGTGAACTCCTCCATCCTTTTTCCCTTTTTTTCTTCCTGTGTATTATGGGTCTATAAAGTATGGACATGATATTTTATAGAAGATGTATGAATTCTGCATTCCATACCTAGTGGCATTTTTCATCACGGGTTCTCAGCCGAGCGGACTCAAAATTGGGCCTCCATTGTTCCGTGCGCTAAAAATACCACCCAGAATTCTGCAATATACAAATTGACAAGAGGACCTACATCACATAGTTTTAGTCTTAAGGATAACAACATCACATGCAAAGTCTTATTAGGATGGATTATGCATGTGGTGTCTAGGAAAATGTAACATCCCGCTCTGGTGCACTGAGAAAACCTATTCTTTGAGGACACTTTCTTGCAAGTGATCTGGACTATTATGATATTAAAACTCTTGTCCTTGATTATGATGCGTTATGATAGATGACATGATGTTTTACTGCTTTGACATAGACAGGTGCTATTGACTCGGTTTTACTAAGTGTGCAGGGTTTTGGACCTTGAGGATGCAGAGGCATCGACGAAACCCCTTGGACTCCGGATCGAGTCAGGGAGTGTGCTATTGGGGTTTGATTGTTTTACTGTGATTTTAGTACATTTGATAAGATGATATAATGTGGACATGTTCTGACATGGTTGTTGATGATGCAGGCTGACGATAGCTTGCCGAACAGACTCACATATGGAGTAAAGGGGCTACACATGACTACCAGAGAGGTTGAGGGAGAGGTGTGGACAACATCCCTACCAGGACCTACTAGCACTCCCTCTGTGGCTCAAACTGTATGTTAACGATTACCTAGTTCAAGAGTACCCACGATGTCACGAGGGAAGACTGCGACAGTCGCTCGCGATGATTCTAAGGGGCGCACAATAAGGCGGGGGTCTTATTCCTTAGAATCCCTTAGTCTCCCACAAGTTCACCTAGCGGAGTGTTGACTCCAGGGGTTATTGATGTCTACCAATCAGTCAAGAAGCGAGCGGCACCCTTGGAGCACGTGCTGCATCCGGAAGGGAACATCGTGCAAAAGAAACAAATGAGGCGAGTTGCACCCTTGGAGCACGTAGTGCGTCCTGAAGGGCACGTTGCGTTGATGATGATAAAGGAATGAACCTAGATGGCCCTAAGACAATCAACACTTTAAGAAAATTTAAAACAACTCCCCTAAGTAAATGTCGCCCAGTTCAGAATCTAAGTCCTAAGTCTAAAAACTTCGCTAGGGGAAGGTTTTGTCTACCCTTGAGAAAATATCTATATGAAATTATAATAATAAACACTTAAGTAATAGTTTTAGTCTTCATCCCCGTATGGGGTGACAGGTGGTGAAAGCGTGCCATATGGCTTAGAATTAAGCTAGGGTTTATATGCTGTAGGTTGTCCATTTAACACCCGCATTACGGATGTAGGACAAACATAACAGCTCTACGATGGGAGGACTCCTCGAGCGAGCGAGCATTTACAAACTTGGCAAGCGTATTGTTAAAGGCGGTCATGGGGATTTGCGGTCGGATTATTGGTTTTTTCTTGCTCTGTCCTCGGTTCTGCTCTGTGTTTGGAGGCGCTGGTGTAGCTCCGCGCTCCTTGCAGACTGGTACACCATCCCTTAGTGGAGAATTGTTGTTGGTGCCTGCGTTCTCAATTGGCTTTCGCATGTGTGTATCTCTGGGAGAGCACTCTGCAATATGCCGAGGAAACGAGGTACGCCACGCCGTGGCTCGGCTTGGTACACCCGCAAGGAGCAGCGACAACGCAGAGAGAAACTCGAATGTGCTCTGGTCATGGCTACTTCTATGTTGAGACAGAAGGCTCGGGCCGAGGAGAAGGCTCTGCTCTCCACCATAGCCGAGAAGGAAATTGGTCGTAGTAGTCTGGACACTGTCAAATTGGAGGATAGCACCGAGAAATTGTACCTGGCTTGCATTGTAGAGGAGGACCTGACGCTGGAGGACCTGACGACAGTGGAGGCGCCGAGCGATAGAGGGAGGTCTGGCAGTGGGGATGGAAAACACAATTTGAGTGTGGACGCCAATTTTCCTAGTTGCATTGTGGAAGAGGTTCCCTGGCAGGACATGGAGGCTACGTTTGATGCTGGAGGTGCGCCAGGAATGGAAAAAAGAAGTGGTGGGCAGGATGACGAGAAGCAAAGAACGCCCAATGAAGGTGGTGACTTGCATGGCTTTCTCCTTCGCGAGGAGCACCTGTCCTTGGTGTTTGAGCTCCGAGGCCAC
>CBVK0100965948.1:0-11568 GCA_900067695.1 Picea abies | reverse complement strand
TTCAAGGATGAGGTATTATGTGGTGTTTCCCCACTGGATGTCTTTGATGTTATTTTGGGCCATCCATATATGTGGAAGCACCATGCTATTTATGATTCTCGATCTCATAATGTCATTATTACTGTAGGGGGTCATATCTATAGGATACCATAGGTAGTTCCAACTACTGTCCCACCTAAACAGTGTCACAAGTTAGTATCTCATACTACAAAATTTATCTTCTTCACAGTTAGTTCAAAAGGTGAACATAAGAACACCGCAACCACTGCAGCCTCAGTCCAAGCATCTTCTGTCCAACAGAAGCAGATCGACAATATTGAAGACAAATGAAAGGATTCCTCCTACACATAGTCATATCATGTAGCCATACTAGTTAAAAAGGTACAACCCTTCTAGCCACAGGTTTGTGACAACCTTCAACAAGCTAAGTAACACAACTTCTCTAGCAAGGCAAGCAACTCATCAAGATGCAGATTCAAAAAATGCTTTTCCATATCCATCGAGAACTCGATGCAATGGAGACCATTGCTTCCTAAGGAGAGAGGATTGATCTAGGTGGAATGCAATGGAGACCATTGCTTCCTAAGGAGAGAGGATTGATCTAGGTGGATATCGGTGGCCACCCACCTATTCCAACTGGCTAAAAACAATCTTCTAGCAATTTACTATTTTTAGCCATTTTTTGGTTCCTAAACTTTCGAGACCATTTTGAGGGCCCAAATGAAGTTTTTTCAAGATTAAGCACCTCAATGATGGCCAAAGGCTCAAATTGATCCCCCAAAATTAATATCCTTGATGATACCTTTTGAATGAGCTATCGTGTGCCCCAAACAGAGATCACATGCCAAAGTTACTCCCCTGGGAAGTTGATACACCAAACTACCCAAAACGGGGTCCAAAAAGTTGTTGGATTTTCATCTTCCAGGGTTAGCGTTTTGGATTTTATTTATGTTAAAAATTCCTTTATATCCTCATTGTAATCCATTATCTTCTTGCGAATGCGAGTATCCATCACATCTCTTCTCAAAGATAAGATGCCACCATTGTAGCGAGTCTTTCACTCTGTATTTATACAGTTTTGTACATTTCACTCATTAATATAAATTGTGTGTTATTGTATCTTTGTGTTTATGGTTTTATATATGATATAAATTTGTTATATTATTTACTCTCTTTCAATATATATGTATATTTCTAGGTTATATCTCCGCTCTCATTTTGTGCCAAAAATAATCTATATCAATCCACCACTCCCTCTATCTGCATAGGCTTTTCCACTTCCATTGTTCGCTCCTGTAGTATCCTTGTGGTACTGCGTGTTTGCCTTGCTACTCTGGTAGGAGATCCAACTTTAGGTGGTTCCATCTTACTTAAATATAAGTCAGTTTGCTTACAAAATCTCACTATCGACATGCTATATCACATGTTCGTACTTTGCTTCTTGCTTCTTAGCTATGTGTTTGCTTGAAGTCACAATGTGGCTTATCAAACACGATTTTTTCTTCTATATTGTTGTCATAAATTCTCCAAGTCTTACTGGGCATGCTTCCTCCACTGTCATAAGTGTGCATTTTTCCAACGCGCAATATTTTTCTATCGTCATATTTCTCTGGCACACTAGACTTTCCTTCTATCATAGTTGTCCTGTGTGAAATAAATTCACTTCTTGTCACCTTAATTTTCTTTCTGTTGCACCCTGTCATTCTCAATTGTTTGTATACCACTTATTTCTCTAACCACTTTTTTTTTACCTTTTCTTCATTCTTTTTCTTCTTTTTCTACCTTTTTCTTTTATTTTTCTTATTTTTCTTCCTACTATATACATTATGTACAATTCTACTTTCTACGTTGTGATTACTGAGGGTTGGTATGTTGACTTTCCTTATACATTTTCAATCGACTACCATTCACGAGTCCTTGAATTTCCTTGCTTGCTAAGTCCTGGAGTTATACAACACCTCCATCTGTGGTAGACTTTATTTGGTATGGCCCTAGCCAATGAATTCTAAGCTTCCTTGGGTGCTGCAAATATTTATTGTCATAGAGGAGAACCATATATCCTTCCTTGAATTTATTATTCTTAATATGTCTTTCATGCCATGTTTTATCTTTTTATTTTTGCACCTCCTAATGGAAACCAACTATGATTGTGTCTTCTTCCAATTCCATGAATTAAGCTAATCTTTCTTGTGCTGCACCTCTTTCTATCATATCTGTAATTTTTGCAATGCATGGACTTGGTATCAAATAATCTAAGGGAACTACTTCTTCTTTTCCAAACACCAACCTAAAGGGTGTCTTCCCTGTTAGATTCTTGCATGTAGTTCTGTAAGCCCATAGTACTTCTAGTATCTTCAAGTCCCAGTCACCACTGTGCAAATTAAAAATCTTGGTCAAGGAATTCTCCAATATCTTGTTGAATGATTCTACTTTTCAATTATCTTTAGGGTGATATGGAGTTTTCTTCTGGTGATGTATCTCAAATTCTTCCATCATTTCCTAGATTGTACTGTTGATAAAGTGAGTCCCCTGATCACTCATCGATATTCTTGGGCATCCAAACCTTGTCACTACATGTTCAAAAAAAAATTGTATTGCAGTCTCTCCACTGCAATCCTTTATTGGTGATACCTCATCCAATTTGGTCAAGTATTCTATCGTTGTAATATTATATATGGCTCTTGATCTTCTTTTTGGTGGATTAATTGGACCTACAAAGTCTATTGTCCACTTATCAAATACTTGTAAAGTAACCTGAGGTCTCAATGTCATCTCATCCCTCCTGGATGGCCTTCCCACTCTCTAACAAACATCACAATTTTGACAGTACTCCTTTGAATCCTTTTGAATTTTTGGCCACCATAATCCTGCATGTAATACCTTTTGTGTGGTATCTTTCCCTGCATAGTTTCATACAACAATCCCTTCATGTGATTCTACTAAAATGTGCATTCAATCTTCCAGGTTTTACCACAACTTCAAAGTCAAATTCTTAGAACAAAAGTAGCCATCTACATATCCTTCTCCCCAACAATGGCTTATTGACTAAGTATCTAAGAGAAGAATGATTTGTAAACATCTTGAAATGTTTCCCTAACAAGTATTGTCTGAATTTATGCAAATCATACAACATGGTCAATCCATCTCTTTCTGTAGTATTGTAGTTTTGTTTTGAATATGATAACTTCCTACTTGCAAATTCAATAGTGTGATCTATATCACCTTCTCCTAGTTGGGTCAATACTTCTCCTAATTGTATCGGATATGCATCCACATGCACATGAAATTCTTTTGTCTGATATGGAAACACTAAAATTAGCATAGTTACCATCTTCTCTTTTAAAATATCTGAACTCTGTTGGAATTCCTCATTCCACTGATATTTGGTGTCCTTCTTTAGCAATTTCTCCATTGGCGTAGTAATCTGTGCATATCCCCTTATGAAATTCTTGTAATATCATGTATGACCAAGTGTACTCTTCAACTGACACACTGATTTTGGTGGTGGTAAGTTAACTGGTGGTGGTAAGTTAACTATAACAACAATTTTAGTAGGATCAACCAGTAGACCCTGTTTACACACCATATGTCCTAACAAAATTTTAAAGGTGTGTTGAAAATGCATTTCTTAATGCTTAATTAAATATGGCATTGTCTACATCAATCAAAATACTTCAAAATAATCCTTAAGTGAATAAACATTGTCCAATCCTCCAAATAGACATCTAAAAATTATGAATAAAGTCCTTAAAATATGCTACTACTACTCTTGAAAAAATTGTTAGCACATTCTTCAACCCAAATGGCATAAATGTATACTGAAATGATCCCCATTCTATAGAAAATGTGGTCTTATGTCTATATTCTGGTGCTATCCTAATATGATGATATCCTGAAAACCCGTATGTAAAGGAATAAGCATCTTGACCTCCTACATTCTCCAAAATTTCATTTGTAAATGGAGTAGGAAAAGGATCATGTAGGCAAGCATCATTCGATTTTCAAAAATCTTCGCAAATCCTGATCCCTCCTTTCTTCTTTTCCTGCACCACCATAAGACTGGCCCATTCTAATTCTTCCATAGGTTCTATGAAACCAGCTTCTAACATCTTGTCAATTTATGCCTTCACCTTCTGTTTATATACTGGATTTAACCTGTAAGGTCTCTATCTGATAGGTCTGTATTCTCGCTTCAGGCAAATCTTCATCTCTCCTAGTTCTCCTGCTAATCCTTTCATATATGAAAATGTCACCTGGAACAAGTCATTGTACTCACGTAGTAATTCTATGATTCTTTCTACTATTTTATTATCCAAATAATCTCCAATACTTGCAATCTTTGGGTTTTCTGCAATTCTAATATTTACCTTCTTAATCTTCAAGGGTGCAACATAACATTTTGAATCTATATTTGGCCCTTCTACTTCCCTTTCTTCCTCAACTTATGGGATATAGATATTCAACAATTTCTCCATTGGCGCAATAATATGTGCATATCCTCTTATGAACTTCCTATAATACCTTGTATGGCCCAATGTACTCTTCAACCGGTGCACTGATTTTGGTGGTGGTAAGTTAACTATAACAACAATTTTAGTAGGATCAACCAGTAGACCCTGTTTACACACCATATGTCCTAACAAAATTTTAAAGGTGTGTTGAAAATGCATTTCTTAATGCTTAATTAAATATGGCATTGTCTACATCAATCAAAATACTTCAAAATAATCCTTAAGTGAATAAACATTGTCCAATCCTCCAAATAGACATCTAAAAATTATGAATAAAGTCCTTAAAATATGCTACTACTACTCTTGAAAAAATTGTTAGCACATTCTTCAACCCAAATGGCATAAATGTATACTGAAATGATCCCCATTCTATAGAAAATGTGGTCTTATGTCTATATTCTGGTGCTATCCTAATATGATGATATCCTGAAAACCCGTATGTAAAGGAATAAGCATCTTGACCTCCTACATTCTCCAAAATTTCATTTGTAAATGGAGTAGGAAAAGGATCATGTAGGCAAGCATCATTCGATTTTCAAAAATCTTCGCAAATCCTGATCCCTCCTTTCTTCTTTTCCTGCACCACCATAAGACTGGCCCATTCTAATTCTTCCATAGGTTCTATGAAACCAGCTTCTAACATCTTGTCAATTTATGCCTTCACCTTCTGTTTATATACTGGATTTAACCTGTAAGGTCTCTATCTGATAGGTCTGTATTCTCGCTTCAGGCAAATCTTCATCTCTCCTAGTTCTCCTGCTAATCCTTTCATATATGAAAATGTCACCTGGAACAAGTCATTGTACTCACGTAGTAATTCTATGATTCTTTCTACTATTTTATTATCCAAATAATCTCCAATACTTGCAATCTTTGGGTTTTCTGCAATTCTAATATTTACCTTCTTAATCTTCAAGGGTGCAACATAACATTTTGAATCTATATTTGGCCCTTCTACTTCCCTTTCTTCCTCAACTTATGGGATATAGATATTGCACAGGTTTTCTTCTACTGGATCTTCTTCTTCGACAACATGATAACGGTGTAGCAACTGCCTAACTATCAGTCTAGTATGGTTCTGATATGTTGGGACTATTTAAAATTCTGGTTCTTCAAATATCATATCTCTTACCACCTTCAACGATGTATCTATCTCTAGATTTTCATGCTCAAAGGAAAATGTAGCCATAAAATTATGTTGTATTTCTTCCCAATTTCCAGTTTCTCCGCGTTGTTGGTGTTCTGTGTACCAGTTATTTGGAATGCCTTCTAATGTGTGAATAAACTAGTGTGGCCACTCTTCTGGTGGTACCAATATCCATTGAACCATGCACCTATCTACATGTTATTTAGGTTGTCCAATTCCATCATATTTCTCCAAACATTTGTTCTCCTGCTCTGTGCCAAATCTAATGCATAGTAACCTTTTGCAATGAAACTTGTTGTTGATCTTCTCCTTATGTGTATCCCACCAACGAATAGGTGTATCTTTCAAATAAATATATAATACTCGTAATCTATGACTTTCTACTACATCTAATACAAACTTCATTAAAAATTCTTTGAAGTCATTTAGACCATAAAAAGTAGGAGGCTCTCTTACCTCCGAACCAATCCATATTAGCATGCACATAATTCTGGCACATCTTCTAGTAGATAATTCATGTAATCGTTGTTTCCCTTTCTCTAGTCCTATGTCAAAGTTTGAAGCACATGAACTAATACTCCTCCAACTCAACATTCCATTTGTTGTTGGGTTGATATAATCCTCTTCATGCATGGTAGTTCTGTATAATTGATTTACATCTTCTGTAATAAAAATGTTTGTCACAGGTTCCACATAACTTCCTCCTTCTAAGGGATCCAATGGTGAAATAACTCTGCATTCTCTAGATTCAAAGATTATCTTCCTTATCTTCAAGTTGATAATAGTCTGGTTATAAAAATCCCAATCCAGGCCCAACAATGTTGGATATGGAGAAGTATTATCAACTATGTCAATGACTTCAAAGTCTTCCATGGTGTGTACACCATCTATATCTATTGGATTCCCTTTCAATATTCCAATTGGCACCACCCTATGATGATTTGCTAACTTCAACTGAATAGGTGAATACCCCAATGTTGGTTCTCCCATATTTTCCCATGTCTTCTTTGGTAGAACATTGACTTTAGACCCTAGGTCTAGTATAATATCCCCCATATTTAAATCTCCAATGTTTTCATTCAACCTAGATTCCCTTCTTTTTCTTCTCTTCTTACAGACACAATTCACTCTGTTTACCCCTTCTTCCCCAAAATTACACTTTTCTAACAAACTCTGCAGTACTTGTAAATAATGTTATCATTCAACAATTTAACACATGGCCCCAAAAAGTTTCTTAAGTTACTTACTTGTTATAAAGGATTCTCTTTGTTGGTATGATCAAATAATGGAGGCATGTCATACACTGGTATCTCATCAACTAGTTTTTTTCCTGAAGTAGATGCAATATTTTCTTTCAGAATCTCATGCCTAGCTTCTTTGAATATCTCTTTTTATTTGCATGCATCAAACTTCTATTTAGGTGTTGTATTCTTCCTGACCCATTGATACTAATATTGATCCTGATCCTTCTTTGTTGCATCTTCTCTTGTCTTGGATCCACCTCTAGTAACTATGTTGATATTATTCTCATCCTCTTCTCTTTTTTCCACAACAATCAAGTGTACATTCTGATTGTTCTGGTTCCTCTTGTCTTGTATCTTCACCAAAAGTGTCGAACATCCTTTTGTCTCATGGTTTGTTGTGCAAAAATGCATACATGTCACGGGTTCCTATGGATAGTCCCTAGCATAGTGTCATGGTTTCTGACAGTTATGAAAAAATATTGGTCCTTGACCTCCTCCACGACCTCCTCCTCTGAAGCCTCCTCTGTTTCCTTGATTATCTCCATGCAATGTATTATACTGGGGTCCTTCATTATATTACGGTTGTGCATTATTGTACTGTGGTTGCATTGCACATTGTTGTGTGTTCTTATACTGCAGCGATGATCCAAATTGTTGTGCATTGTTATACTGTAGTTGTGCTTGAAACTATTGCGCAGTATTATACTATGATTGTTGCACATTATTATATTGTGGTTGTTGCGCAGGTTTTCATGTTATGTGTTCAACTTGCACCCTATATGTATCTGAAATCCTCTCTTTCATCATCTCCAAATCTCTACATTCCTTATCTTCGTGTCCCACTAACTTACAAAAATTACAAAAGGTACTCTTCGGTACTGTCTGATACTTCTGCATCATGGAAAAATGATATGGATCATGCCCATGTGTTTTAAAAATCTCACACCATGGTCCTCCTGGAAATAAAAGGTTTTTCATACCTACTCCAATTTACTACACAAATAATGGACACTAATTCTTGTGATTTCCTTCAATTCTAGATAATTTTCACCAAACACCTTCCCTTTTTTCCTTACCTTTATTCTGATTCAAATGAAATGTTAGGTTCTTTAGGTCCTATCTCAACTCTTCCACAGTTGTATCTATCTTCTTATACTAATTTTCTTCTAACTCTAAGGCTACTTGCAGAGCCTCAACCTGACTCTGGAATTTATGTTGCCTCAAAGGATACTTCAAGTGTGGAAATAAAGAGTTAACAAACAAATGTTTATGTTGCATATTAGTAATAGGGTACTTCAACTTAACTTTTAGTATTTTGAACTTCTAGTCCACCTCCCAGACTGATTCTCCTAGTTTCTTCTTAATCTCTATCATTTCATTCATGAAATGATCCTCTGAACTTGGTTTCTGAAATTCATTTATTAATTACCTCTTTACTTCTACTATAGTTGTAGGTGCTCCCATTGTATTAGTTGTTGTGAGACCCATGTACCAATCTAATGCATGGTCTCTGAATGTGATTTCCAACTGTGCAACCTTTTTATCTTCATCTGTAATCTGCTTAGCTTCCCATATTTTCTCACAGATAAACAAATTCTTTTCTAGGTCATATGACCCATCTCCTCATAATTTTGTTAACCTAATAGTTTGATCTTGTCCTACCATTGTGAAGTTTTTTGTACTACCACCTCCGGTTAGTGTAGATACCTAACTGCTATTTGTTGAACTTACACTTTTTCTTTAGTTTCCACTGGACCCACGTCTTGTAAAAATTCTTCTACCCCTTATCACTTGCTGGTTAACCGATTTTTCTTCTTCATATGTCTTAGTCACACATGGGGTTGTGGATTCCACACCAATTCAGATCTGGAATGGAGAGCCTTATTCTGTGCCAGACCCTTGACCTCTATTTTTCCTCTCATATGTGGCACATAATATTTCCTCAATATTCCCCATCGCGCAAAGATACTCTACCTCTTCCTCATCACTGTACAAGCCCTCTCGCTTGGCTACTACCCTCTTCTTACTATTGATATTATACTGCTAGGGTCTTTCGTTGCGGGTTACTCCTGATTTTCTTATTATTTCCCTAGTGTATTTCTCATTCATCATTATGGGGTCCATTTCTTCCTTCTTTTGGCCTCTTTTTAGAGCCTTCTCCATATCTCATATATTCCTTAGTGCTTCCCCTAGCTCCCCCATGTACAGAAAGTTATCTAGTTTTCGAATTCCATGGTCATCACGCCTTTATCATGCAATAATATATTAATCAATGTGTAATTAAACCTTATGCACCTCCCTCTGGGTCCCTTTAAAAACTATTTCTTTGCGAAAGTATATGACTTCTCTTTGTCTACTGCAAATTCACGAATAAACCCTACAGTAATACTGTCTAGCCAAAAATCCATTGTGCATGTGAATTTATTATTAACCCTTTCCAACCACATAATGTTCTCATCATTCCACTCTACTAGCCTCATCTGATTAGTCGGATGGGTATCCTTCAACCTCAATAACCACTCATGTAATAACTTTGGAAAATAACATAAATATGCCTCATTCGAATCAGTAAACACATACCTCTGCATATATTGGCGCGGTGTATATCTAGAGCTTATATTATCTTTTTGCATGAACTCGAGTTGCTTTGTCTCCAACCATATTTCAATCTCTTGCTTTGGAGAGTTCCATGGCCTAAACATTCCTTTCTACCACTGCATATTCTTCACCAAACCCCTTCTAGGTTGTTCTTATGAGTTCCAACCGACAACAAAACTATTTGTTGGATGTATGGGATGACCCGGGTTCTACCTTAGTTCTCCAACAAAACCCTATTCACTATTAGTCCTTCTAGTAAACCACAAGACTACACTGCAAACAGAGTGCACAATGCACCCTCACCCAAGATGGCTTATGGGTGACTGCAGGATGCATATTTTTAAAGTCATGGAAGGGATTGGGGATATTCCTATTACTTCTACTTCTACTTTAACATGCATTCTAACATAACATTCATCAGATCTACTAGTTTATCCATTAAAAAACATTCATTCTGCATGATTATTATAATGTGCATTGTAAATAAACCCTAACAGATGCATTCATCTAACCATTCATTTAACATAATAATACAAAATAAACACAACACACATAAAGCTACCATTTTACCATGGTTCATCCCCTGGGATACATCCACAAATATCTTCTTCTTTATTCATTCTTCATTAAAATAGTGTTGCACGCATTACATCATAGTTGTATTACTGGTGAGGTTGACCAGTGTCGCACCAAGCTCCACAAATTGCGACCTGACACTCAATTACATTTCAAAACTGACTCCATCCTATCTGTGCATCTCTCAACAACACAAATACTTTAACTCAGACTCAAAAAGATGCTCAAAGTACTTCAGAAACTTGATTAATAGATATATATGATATGCCTAGCTACCTCATACATATTCTATTTATACTACAAGTTGGGTAAAAACCCTTACATTATGACTCAAAAACCCTAATCCTAAGTGGACAATAGAATATGTATGAGGTAGCTAGGCATATCATATATATCTATTAATCAAGTTTCTGAAGTACTACAAGTTGGGTAAAAACCCTTACATTATGACTCAAAAACCCTAATCCTAAGTGGACTCAACTTGTCCACTTTCTAATTGTCTTCTGCGCGGTTGGTCTTCGATCCAACCCTTCCTTACTTTGACTCTACGTTGGTCTTTCTTATTTCATGGCACATTGCTTCCTTTTCCTTCTTGTGCATGGATTTCTCCTCATTCTATGGTGCACACTACTTCCTTTGGTCCATTTTTTTGCCTCATTTGTTGCGTTGAACCCCAAAATTGCCTACTCAAACATACATTTGGAAAATTGGGATATGAAACCTTCTAGAGCCATTTTTAGGAATTAAATGGATTTTTTGGGGGTTATTGTGTCTTAAACTTGTGAGCACACCCTTGATAGTGTTCCATGCTATGATATCTTTCTAATGGTTCATACCATACATCAATTAGAGATTGTATGCAAAATTTATGCCTCCCACAAGTTGACCTATCGTGTTGACCACCATGGTACAAGAGGATGCCACATCGGCCCCCATTACTCATGCATATGGGGCTAGCCACGTGAAGAATTTCAATAATATTTTAGAAGGTCTAAAACATTATCACAATTGAAGGTTGAGGAAGTCAAAACCATAAACCTAGATGGTTATCGGGCGATGTTAAATATCGGGCCGCTAGGAGGAGAAGGGGTTCCATTCTATGTTATTGTATTTTGTTCCAGAGCAGAGCAGAACAACAGGGAGTGGGAAATTAGAGAGAATAATAGAAGAGGTTAATTTTCTATAGAATCCTAGCAAGCCACATGTCTCACATAACTCTATAGAGAGTTCCTTCTCCTTTGTACTTGCAATATTTCCATACCATAGAAAAGACAACAAAGAAACCTCACCTTCTAGCTCGGTTTTCTCTCGTAAGGGCTTCCTAGACCAAATCTTTGTGTTATTTTGTGGATGGTTTGAGATTGTATTTCCTTGTTCTCTATTTTTCGCATTTGATCTATTTCATGCATAAGCATAAAATCAATAACTAAATATTTTGGAATATAAGGAATTTAACCTTCATAGTGTAGATTTTAGTTTTATTTATCATATC
>CBVK0100965943.1:0-11798 GCA_900067695.1 Picea abies | reverse complement strand
ATTAAAGAAATGGAGGCACTACTTGATTCCGAAAGAGTTTGTCTTGTATAGTGACAACCATGCTTTACAATTCATAACTTGACAAGAGAAGCTAAACCAGAAACACGCGAAATGGGTTGAATATATGTAGAATTTTACTTTTGTTATAAAGCACATTTATGGAACTGCTAACAAAGTTGTTGATGCATTGAGCAGAAAATGTTTGATTCTATAGGAGTTTCGTGTGAAGACCTTGGGTTTTGATAGCCTTAAGGACATGTACAGAGATGATGTAGATTTTAAAGATTCTTATGAAGCATGTGAAAATCTAGTTCTCAGAGATAGAAGCCAGTGGATCGAGTGTTTGATTCAAGATGGACTGTTATACAAGGGAAATCAGTTGTGTGTTCTGAAGGGTTCCATGAGAGAGAATCTTCTGAAGGAAAAACATAGTGGGGACTGGATGGACATTTCGGCCATGAAAAAACATTTGTGCAACTGAACAACTTATATTATTGGCCAGGGATGAGGAAATATGTCAAGAAATTTGCGAACAGATGCAGAATTTTCTAGCATGCAAAGGGGAAAAGATAGAATATCAAGTTGTATCAACCATTGTCGATACCAGAGAGGCTGTGGGGTGTGGTAAGCATGGATTTTTTGTTAGGATTGTCGAGGACACAGACGGGTTGTGACTCCATATTTTTGGTAGTCAATAGATTTTCTAAAATGGAACATTTCATTCCATGTAAGAAAACCAGTGATGCAACTCACATTGCAAACCTGTTTTTCAAGGAAGTTGTTAGACTTCATGGCTTACCCAGGAGTATTGTTTTGGACGGGGATACCAAATTTGTTGGTCATTTATGGAGAACATTGTGGAAGAAGCTAGGGACAAAATTGTCTTTTAGCTCAGCATATCACCCTTAGATGGATGGACAAACGGAGGTAGTGAACCGAAGTCTAGGAGATTTATTGAGGAGTTTAGTAGCTGAACATCACCGTCAATGGGATCAGATTCTGCCACGAGCGAAATTTGCATATAACAACTCACCTAACTGGAGCACAAGACAGAGCCCATTTCATATTATGTATGGAATGCAACTGAGAGGAGTATCTGAGTTGAGGGACTTAGAGTAGAACGATTTCAGAAGTGTTGGAGCAGAGGATTTTGCAGCAGAGATGCAAGATCAAAGAGCAGTTAAAGAATTCCAACCAGGAATATAAGCACAGAGAAGATCAACACAGGAGAGAACTTCAGTTTGAAGTAGTTGATTTGGTTCTAGCGCATCTCCAAAAAGAAAGGTTCCCAAGGAGAACGTATAATAAGTTGAAGATGAAGAAGATAGGGCCGTGCAAGATTTTGAGGAAATTTGAGGCAAATGATTATGATATAGAATTGCCAAATGATGTGGGAATCTCACCCATATTCAATGTAGCAGATCTATATCCTTACAGAGCCGATGGAGCATAGGGATCAAAGGATCAGAAATAAATTCAGTGGGTCATATAGATGCATGTAGTTGAAAAACCGTAGATGGAAAAGATAATTGACCAAAGAGATGGGAAGAAGACTCGAAGAAAAGAATATTTTGAGTATTTGATAAAATGGAAGGGACACCCAATTGAGGATGTCAGTTGGGAAAGTGAAGCAGATATCCAAAAACATGGACATACGGTGTAGGAGCTCATGAACAGGAGTTCATGAATTTTTCAGCCAAGGGAGTATGATGCAGGAGCATTGTAAGCGAGCCAACAAAGCAAGCGCAAAGGTGAAAGACAGTTGGAATTGCACCATCACATATTTTGAGACATTTTGAATTTGAATGAAGGAACATTAATGTAATAGTTAGGAGGACGTATTTGCATTTATGTTTTGGAGATTGTAAACAGATCTTGAGCGTTGCTCTCATCTGTCGGATATGGAGGCATTTAATTGAAATAAATGTAAAGTAGGTAGCTTTTAATTCTGATTAGATGGCTAGAGTTGAAAGAGGGAAAACTCTAGAAAGATCCCTCATAGGCATTGTATTGTAATCAGTAATTCTCATTGTAAGATGTATATCTGTAGAGAGTAGAGAAAAGAACAGATATTGTAGGATTGTATAAGAAGATAGTTGCTGTTATTGAACCATGTACAGGAGCACTGGAATTTTATCTCCTGCTTGACCATACTTCACGCAAGTAGGTCTTTTCACAACCAGGCAGAGCAGGTAAACCTAATATAAGAATGCTTTGATTCCATTTCATGGTGTTGTGGTGGTTGTCATTTACATCTATTTTAATGGTATGTTTACATTTTTTCTTATGTTCTCTATTATGCATTTGTTTCAATGTTATGTGTGTGTACGCTCTTGATTTCATGTTGAATGTATGAATTCTGTGAGAGGAGAAGTATGAGTTTCAATTGTTTCTTGTCCTAAGGATTTCTGCAAGGAGTGCAGTGGAGGTCCACATATAGTATGTTGACAGAGCTCTGAGTTTTATCTCAGAAAAGCTAAGGAGGGATACCATTGTTCTCATACCCATTGGAGTGTAGGTGTTGCAGAGAGATGTGCAAGGTCTGCACTGGCGAGTTGAAGTCTTAGACTTTTCCAACCGAGGAGAAAGGTTGAAGAACTGTTGTTGTAGAGAAGTGCACAGAGTTGAAGACTGAAATAACCAGAGGTTATTGTGAATGTCTCAAGGTGTGCGTGCAGGGATCCTTAGATTACAGGAGTTACATAAAACCACATTTGAAACAAAATGGGGAAGTTATCAATACATGATGATGCCATTTGGATTAAAGAATTCTCGTGCAGTATTTTCTAGAGTGGTTGTGGCTGCATTCAAAGAGTTCATCCATAAATTTTTGGAAGTGTACTTAGACGAATGGACGATATTCATTATACTACGGGATCATATCGAATTTCTTCAGATCATGTTATATCAATGCATATAGTATCATATTTCACTGAACTTAAAGAAATGCATCTTTCTAGAACCATTCATAATTCTACTAGGGCATATTGTATGCAAGCAAGGCCTATCGGTTGACCCAACCAAGATTGTCCTTATTATGGAATTAGCACCATCGACCTCAGTCAGACAGCTACGAGCTACTTTGGGCCATACAAGGTATTACATGAAGTTTATTAAAGGCTATGCATAGATTACAACACCCATGGAAGAGATGTTGAATAAAGAAGTCAAGTTCCAATGGAATGAGGATTTTCATAAGGGGTTGGACACACTGAAGCAAAGACTGGTCACTTGTAACATCCCAGTTTTAACCCCTATGAACTATAATGTATTATGTAATTGTGACTTAGTTTGGTGAGCTG
The DNA here is from genome assembly GCA_900067695.1 of Picea abies. Taxonomy (NCBI): domain Eukaryota; kingdom Viridiplantae; phylum Streptophyta; class Pinopsida; order Pinales; family Pinaceae; genus Picea; species Picea abies. Next base: position 8,496 of record CBVK0100965943.1, on the reverse strand, counting down.
GTAAAGTTGAAAAAGGGTCAGAGTGCCTAGGAAATGTAATACTCCATATACATTAATAAAATACACCATTGGTTGCAAGACAAACAAAGATAAAAGAGATAGGGGGCTATCGTTCCACGAGAGAGGGGGCTTGAGGGAATAAGTATTTTTATTATTATTTTATTTTACCCATAATTGATTTTATGGAGAAAAGGGGTTACATGAGCTTCTTGGGAGGGAGGCCATATGGCTCTTGTCTTCATGTAATTTAAACATCCCTTGGGGGTTCTTTGGGTCTTCTTTGTATTTCTTCCCCTTGTTCTTCTTCTTCCTTTTTCCTCACTCATTCTAGCTATTTTCGTGTGCTCTTGGTCTAAGCATGGATACAAATGGTTGTTTGAGTGGCTCTTGGTTAAGTTTTCCTAGAGTTTCAAATCTTGAGAATCCCAGCATGGACATTCTTTCCCAGAAGCACTGGATCCTTGGAAGGAGATGGGCATCTTGAGGGACTACACAACAGAGAAGGGGGTCCATTCTCTTGGGTTGTACAAGCTGGGTAGGAGAGGGTTGGTGTACTTTGGATTTTTGTGAGTGTTGGAAGGCCTGTGATGGCTTGAGTGTTGAAAATCTTGTTAGTTATGAGATTGATGCCAGTTCGGATAGAACTGTTCATAGCTGAGAATCCTTGGATTTTCCAGCAGGGAGATTTCTTGACCAGTAGCACTGGATCCATGTAAAGAAATGAAACAACCTCAAGGACTGCATGATAGAGAAAGGTGTTCATTTATTTGGGTTGTGCAGGCAGAGGGGGAAAGAGAGATGGAATTTTGGACTTGTTGTGAGGTTGGGAAACCTGAGAGCTAGTTAGCCAACTATTGTGTGTTTAGACTTATCCTAATACCCATCCTTGCGGATTCATATTGTTGGAGGACATTATGTAGGCAAAGCAATGACATAGAATATTTTATGTACAGGGATTTGGTGGCCTACACTATTCAAAGACGCAAAGGAGTATTGTCAGTCTTGTGATGTATGGAAAAGAGTGGGTAAACCATATTGATGCAATGAAATGCCCTTAAATCCACAAGTTACATTGCAATAATTTAATAAGTGGGATATTGATTTTGTGGCTTCGATCAACCCACAAGCAAGGAGATCAGGAGAAAGGTACATCATCATTGGGACCGAGTATTTAACCATGTGAGAAGAAGAAACATATGTTACTGATTGCATTGTAGATACTACTGTGCGGTTTCTATTTGAGAATGTAGTCACCAGGTTTGGATGTCTGCGCATACTACTTAGCGACCAAGTTACACACTTTCTTAACCAAACAATTGTTGCATTAACTGAGGAATTTCATATTCATCATCAGAAAAGTACACCATATCACCCTCAAGCTAATGGCACAGTAGAAGCTTTCAATAAAATTTTAGATAATGTGTTGACCAAGACCTACAATGTTGGAAGAGATGATTGAGACTTACGTATCCTTGCGATACTATGGGCATACAAAACTATAAGTAAGAAGCTAATAGGGCAGACACCATTGTGGTTGGTCTGTGGATAGGAAGCAGTAATGCCAATGGATTTCATTTTACCTAGTATGTTCATTGCATCCATCACAGATATTTCGAATGTAGGTGCAATAGAGGAGAGATTGGCGTAGTTAGTCTAGCTAGAGCAGGACACGTTTTAGCCAGATTCCATCAACAGGTGCATAAATCTAGAGAGAAGGCCTAGCATGATCGACATATTAAGACCAATAAATTCCAATTCGATGACATGGTACTTCTCTACGATAGTAAGTATCTACAACAACCAGGGAAGTTTTACATGCACTAGTTAGGGCCATATGTGATCCAATAGATAATAGATACAAGTGTTGCATGGTTGGGAACTTTGGATGAATAGATATTGGATGTAATGGTGAATGGAAGTCGATTAAATCTCTATAGATACAACCGATCGTCTGCACATTGACCTGTGTAGCGTAGAAACCCCTATATTATAGTAGATGTACCATAATAGCAAGAAAAACCACATAAAAGTAGAAAAGGGGAAAAAACATAAAAAGTTAGTGATAGTATAAAAGAAGAGAGTGAGTATAATCCCAAGGTATCATGAACTTGTGTAGTTGGACTGATCATCTTACAAGAAGTAAACACTACATCAAAGTTCCATGAGAATATAGCGACAAGATTTCCTGCGATAGGCAACACATTATTGTGAAGGGAGGCACACAAATACTATTAAATATAGTGATGCACAGAAAAGACAGTTGGACGACCAACATGACGAGTCATTAAATCATTGTAGAAGCATTAAATCCAAAAAATCCGTCGAAAATCTTGGAGTGATCAATAGTACATAAGGAGGATCATAAGGTAGTTTTGGCACTTAAAGAGCATGTAGTTAACCAATTACCCACTTCGATACCAGATTGGACAAGGCATTTAAGGAAATATAAGACGGGTCTACTTGGGATGAACACACCATAAACTAAGTGGGAAGGAATTTCTAAGTTATATTTTTCATGCAAGCCTAAGAGAACAGATTTGAGTGGCCCATGATAAGTTACAGTGACTCGCACAAAGATAGAGAGCTCATCTGCAAGATTAGCAGATATCAGAAATGGAACCACTGAGAGTAGGAGCACCCTTCAATGCAACAAGAAAACATTCCAAGCAACGAGTAGAGGTTGAGGTCGAAGAAGTGCCTAGACCTTCTGCCCTGACACCTCCATAAATGTCTTACACAGATTATTTTCCTCTAAGGATGGATGATGTGCCCTTAATCACAGTACCATTGAATGCCAAATATCCATTACCCATAGCACCAATCCTGAAGGTTATTAGGAAAGATGAGGACATTCTCATCAAAGTGGCCAACTTGAAGTTTATGGATCATGACATCACAGACACGCAGAAGTTCCCTGAGTTGGTTAGGGATAAATATTTATGCACAAAGATAGACCTCACTACAATAAAAACTCAGGTGGAAGTGCAGGCATGGGAATCAGGTCTGGAGAAAGCCCGGATACTTAAGGTGTTCGAAATTCCACATTTCGGATGGAGTATCGAAATCAATGCATGTGTCAAGGTATTTCTCAATTGCTTCCATGGGGGAACACTTTGTCTAGATCCCCTAGTTTCAATTGATACAACACTAATTGCACACATTACAGGGTTGAGCAAGGCAAGTGAAGACCCGGCCTTACCTTTTATCAAAATGGGAGAGAGAGCCCTCTCTGAGACCATCAAAGACAAGTACGATACATTCCAATGAAAATGCGGTCTAGATGTAAAGAGCATTTGTAACCAAGAGGTCAAGTTCATGATGTAGGTTTTGGCCTACAAGTTATTATGTAAATTTTGAAAGGACAAGGTCCCAACAGTCATCATCGCCATGACAGAGAGATGCAAGGAAGGCATGTAGACGAACTGGTCAACTTTCATCGTAAACCAATTCTTGCAAGACTGCATAGAATCCCAGGAAAAAGGCATGGAATTTTAGTATGTGTGGCTACTTATTCTTATTGCACTGGTTGGATGGTAGGAGCCTACATTCTACTAGTGCATGCGAGTTTTAGGTCGCAGACCCTATGCTGCTAGATATTCCAACTTATGACATTCCACCATAAAGTGATGACAAACGGATACCAACATTGTTTTTTACTCATATTTACAGTTAATCACAAAAGTGGTAGAGACTACAGTACGAATTCCCAAGGAAGCCATTATCACCTACCAAGACGTTGTGTGGTTCAGAGCAGGCATGCACCACCCCTATGTGCAAGCTAAGAAGGATCCTGCATGATAGGAATTACCAACCAATTATAAGCTCACATTGGAAGAGGTGCATGCCATCATCAATGACTCAGAGGACGAATGGAAGAACCAAGATAACAAGCCACAATCCTCCTAGGAGGAAGAATACAAAGGAATAAGCGAGGAGGAAGAGGATCAAAGCCAGACAAATGGTGTGTAAAAAAACCTAGAAAAAACAAAAATCCCTGAAGTTGGCCTCAAAAGGAAAGATTAAGAGCCACAACAGACTGGAGGGATGCCAGAGAAGACGGGGGGAGCATGAAAGAAATAAAAATCACAATGACGGGCTCCCTTTTTCATTTTGATTGATGATGATATGGAGCACATTGGGGACTTGATATGATATTCCACTGAATATTTGTTGGGGGGAGCTACGACAAAGCCCGAAGATCACCAGAAGAAGGTCCAAGATCAGCTGGGAGTCCTGTAACAGCTATTGGAAACAACATGTGTTGTGAAAGTCCCTAAGATATGGGACAACCCATCCACAACACACAGGACAGTCGAGGTCGGTGCACATGAATCTTTAATCTAAACCTCGGGGGAGTATCTCACTATACAACTTGAGGAAGTCATGTTGGAGTTGCTAGCGGGGGTATTGCAGAAACAACTTTTGAGGAAGTCATGTTGGAGTTGCTAGCGGGGGTATTGCAGAAACAACTTGTGGCCTTATGCCAACTTAATATCGTGGTCTCCATATTACCCATTCATAGGATATATGAACAATAAGAAAAGTTGGTGTAGGAGATACGATATCAAGGCGACACTACACACCAAGATTTATTCAAATTAAGGGATGAAAGCACCCACATACAAACATAGTATGATACGACCCTACAGAAAAATAAAGAACTAGAAGACAAAATGGAAGAAATTTTGAAGACCCAAGAGAGTGCAAAAGGAAGGGAAATGAAATCCGAAAAGGAGAAGGATAATGTGGATGCTATGGTATAGAGGACCCAGGCCATTGTCCAAAATTTATACAAGAAAGTACCTGACATCCCCCTGGTCATCGAGGCCACCATGGAGGAACAATTGTTGAAAATTGTGGATGTTATGAAGAAATTTCAAGAGAAGGTCTGAGATATCCAAAAACAGACCACACCAGGAACACCACCTGAGGTGCATGAGGGTATATTGTGGACGACAACAATAACAGTTGCCATAATTAAGAAATTTGAAGATGATTGTGCCTGCCTTTGTGAGGAAAGCACCAAAGTCTAGGAAGAACTCATGGTGGACCTAGAAATGCAGGCCATAGAGGACAAACTATGAGCAGTGCAATCACAGGCCAATAAGGCAATCAAAAGGGAAACAACATTTCCACTGGTCGAGCACATGGCAACCATTTTGGCACAGTGCCAAACATATGTTGAAGTAGACCGACTGAGGGACCAATAGAAGGTCCTAGAACAAAGACTTGGACCTAGGCAAGAGGAAGTGATCAAGATTATTGGATATTTGTCCACTATCTAGGAGAAGGTCAAGCAAGTTGTGGTTGATATAGAGAATAAACTACACGATTTGACTGAGAAGGCCACCAATGAGATCACCGCTAAAGAGGCCACCATTGTCTCAGAGGTCAAAGAAGCTAAGGCCGTCATGCAATAGTTCATTGCAGCATGGAAGAACATGCAATAGGCTTGAGTGGATCGGGACTAGCGATAGGTGAGTGTTGGGGGCCTGTTGGACAGACAATTTTGGATATAATTTTGGGAAGAATCTAATTACGAATAAAGCACGCAGAAGGAAGGAATCGAGCAGAAAAAAGGACTCGCACAGAAGATAGAAAGGGTACGGAATGAGGCAAAGGATGTAGATAGCACAAAGATGAAAGGATAAAGAAAGCAAGCGAGAAAAGGAAGCACACACAACAATCATGCAACTTTCAATAAATAGAAGGACAACAAAAAAGTTGTATAAAGAACAAGAAGTAGAAGAAGGCAAATAGCCAATTAATTGAAGTTGGCTATGCCATGCATTGTAACGGGTTATTTTGGGATAGATAAGAATATAAATTGAAACACTAGATTTTGGGGTATAAATATGTAACGGGATTGGGATAGAGAGGGAAACAAATAGAGATATATATATAGAGAGAGAGAGATATCTGTGTATGTAAGTGTGAGAGTGTGCGCACGAAAGAGAATTAAGGTTATGGAAGAATCATGAATGTAATAGTCAGAAAGAAGATGGATAAAGGAGTTTAGAAAGGATATTGTGTCTTGTGTTCTTACTTATATGTATGTATTCATGAATGATGATATACTTTGCATAATGAATTTATTGTATGAATTGGTTATGATGGAATGTTCATGTATGGTTGTGATAGTTTAGGTAAATATCAAGAACACACATAAGTCAAGATCATGAAGAATGTTTCACGCATCATCCTATCTTTCCCTTACTGCTGCAAAAACTCGATTCTTGCAGCCCCAATAGATACCTCGGGTGAGACTTCATCTACGCAAGAAGATGATTTTGAAAGGGCCATTGTCTTGAGGGTTTTGTTGGTCACGGTCAACCTGAACCCTGGGTCTGATAACCCCTGTGCACAAGAAGCAAACAACATCTTGTATTCCATTTCTTGGGTTTTACGATGAACTCAAAATCATATTTCTGAAATAGTAACAACCATTTGCATATTTTGCCTCCTAAGACATGACTATTGACTAAGTATTTTAATGCAGAAGGGAGGAATTGTGTAGAAGATAGAAAGGGTGTAGAAGGAGGCGAAGGATGGAGATAGAGCATAGAAAAAAGGATAAAGCAAGCGAGCAAGAAAAGGAAGCGCAAACGACAATAGTGTGAATTTCCAGAAATAGAAGGACAACAAAAATTTTGTATAAAGAACAAGAAGTAGAAGAAGGCAAATTGCCAGTGAACTGAAGTTGGCTATGCCATGCATTTTAACGGGTTATTTTGGGATAAATAAGAATATAACTTGAAACCCTATATTTTGGGGTATAAATATGTAACAGGATTGGGATAAAGAGGGACACAGATAGAGATTTATAGAGAGAGAGATATAGAGATCTGCGTATGTAAGTGTGACAGTGTGCGCATGAAAGATAATTAAGGTTATGGAAGAATAATGAATGTAATAGTCATAAAGAAGATGAATAAAGGAGTTTAGAAAGGATATGGTGTATTGTGTTCTTACTTGTCTTTATGCATTCATGAATGATGATATACTTTGCATAATGAATTAGTCTGTGAATTGGTTATGTTGTAAATTGCATGTATGGTTGTGATAGTTTAGGTAAATATCAAGAACATACGTAAGTTAAGATTAGGAAGAATGATTCATGCACCAGCCTTCCTTTCCTTTACTACTGCAGAAACTAGGTTCTTGTAGCCCCAATAGATACCTCGGGTGAGACTTCATCTGCGCAAGCAGGGGATGTTGAAAGGGCTGATGTCTTGAGGGTTTTGTTGGTCATGGTCAACCTGAACCCTGGGTCTGATAACCCCCGCACAGACAAGAAGCATCCAACACCATATCATTTCCATTTCCATTGTCAATGTCAATGCATACCATACCATACCATTTCCAATGATTACCATACCATTTCCATTGCCAATGCCAATGCATAACATACCATACCATACCATACCATTGTCAATGCATACCATACCATTACCAATGCATACCATACCATACCATTGCCAATGCATACCATACCATTTCCAATCCATACCATACCATTTTCATTTCCATTGCCAATGCCAATCACTACCATACCATACCTTTGTCAATGCTTACCAACCATTTCTATTTTCATTTCCAATACCAATGCATACCATACCATTTCCATTGCCATTTCCATTCCCAATGCATAACATACCATACCATTTCCATTTCCATAGCATACCATTTCCAATGCATACCATACCATTTCCATTTCATGACATGCAATGGCAAGGCAATGCATACCATTTCCATTGCCAATGCATACCATACCATACCATTGTCAATGCATACCATACAAGGAAATGACAATGCAATGCATACCATTTCCATCGTCATTGCCAATGCATACCATACCATAGCATACCATTGATAATGCATACCATACCATACCATTGCTTGATGTCTTGAATATTCTAGGGTTTTTATGTGTCATCTTGCATTTCAACAAGCATTTTTTTATCTAAACCCTAGTTTATGCTTGCATTTTCAACCCCCCTCCATTTAATGATTACTTGTGTTAAGGGTTGTTATATTTATCCTGTTGTAAATTAGTTTTAATATCATTTATTGGCTTGGTGAGGCATGACATTGGAAAGTTATATTTATTGTTATATAGGTTAAAATGGGAAACTCCATGACAAGGCATGAGAATCTACACGACAATGGCATGGCATGGCATGGATTGGAAAGGCATGGAAATGACATGGAAATGGAATGGCATGGCAATGGGATGTCGTGGCAAGGAATAACATTGGCATTTCAATTATTTGATATGGAAAGGCATGGAAATGACATGGCAATGGCATGGCATGGCGTGTTAATGGCATGGCATGTTAATGGCATGGAATGGCATGGCTTGGAAAGGCATGGAAATGACATCGAAATGTTTGACAATGGTGTGGAAATTCCAATGGCATGGTATGGAATGAATTGACAAGGAATTCCATTGGCATGGCATGGAAATGGCATGGCATCAACAAGTTTTTGGCATTG
>CBVK0100965929.1:0-10909 GCA_900067695.1 Picea abies | reverse complement strand
TCCCTCCAATTTTCACTTTAGGATTAAAAGTCACTTTAATAATAATTAAGTAACTTATTAATCTAAAGTTACTTTACTTTCCCTAATTTCACTTTAATAATATGATATATCCTAAGTAAGTAACATTAAGTGACCCCCTTTTCATTACTATTTCTCCACTGACAATCCACATGACTCCCTTCTACTACAAAACCGAGGAACTCAAAAATGGGGATATGACATACACAACAATTGTTTCTTTTTGTGGGTATAATATTAAGCCCATTGTTTTATGCTGGCTACATATTGACTCACATACCCAACCTTTACATTGTTTAAAAAAACCATAGTCATGAAAGGTCACGATTATATGAGCTGGGTTTACTATAGAAATTAGTATTGGTTGAGTTGTTAGTTTTCTTTTAGTGTGACATTTGATGTTCAAGTATGATGTGGGGTTTGAGTTGTCACTATTCAAAGAATAAATATATTTTGGCAATGGAAACATGATTAAAAGACATGTTATCCAAGTTAAAAGTTTTAGTTGGTTTTAATTACATAAAATTTGCATTTTCCCCTCATTATTTTGTCATTTTCATACTTTATTCCCTTATTATCTCGGTCACATTTCATTAAAGTTCCATGTTTTTTCTCCTTTGTTTATGTAATTAAAAAGATTTATTAAAGAATAATCTTTTAAAGAGGATTCAATAAAGATTTTGTTGGCATTGTTACACAACTGTATATAGGGATTTCACGTTACTCCTAGGTCTCTTGATGATGTATACGCATGGTAATTGGGTTGTTGTAAACTCTGATTGTATATAGTTTGAGTACGTGGTATTTGGCGAAGATAATAATCTGGGAACAGAGTGATTGATTTTAGAAATTGTTTGGAAATTTTCTCAAAATAATTCTTTATTGATTATTGGTTCTGTAATGAAAAAATGTATAGGCCTATGTACAAAATGTTGACTATGTGTATCACTTTACACAAAATGAAATCCTTTATCATTTATCCCTGTCATCTATTCTTTTTCATTTACATACTTTCCCTTGTTCAAAATAAATGTAGACTATTCATATGCAGAGAATTTTACAAGAGATATATAGTTCAGATTTTGAAAATTGAAACAACAAAAAGGGTGTCTGTTGAATTATGGATTTTCTTCCGTGTTTAAATTATTCATACTCATCTCTTCCTTTCATGTTTTAGTTATCGTGCTATTCTTAGAGCCATAACGAAATCATATTTAACAAAGTTGTAATAGATGTTTACAATACAGTGTCTTGTATTTTACTTCAAGAATTTTACACTGATTGGAATGATAATGAAAGTTTGATGAGATTTTTCAGTCGAGGGAGTAACAAAGGTGGAAATAGAGGAAATAGAGGGGAATATTTCCAAATTAGTTTAGCAACAATTGAGACACAAGAGAACGAGGTTTTCCATACACTTGGATGTTGATTCTAAAGAATTTAACCAACTAGTACAAATTTGCTATTTGAACCTAGGTGGGAAACCAACATTGCCTCAACCTCCATCTCCTCCTAATTCTCCCCTCCAGACACATCCCAACATTGCAGATTTTCCTTAGCCCCCTGTCTATCCAATCAATGATGGCTGAGACAAGAATCCTGTATATCCTCCCTCTGGTATTGCTTAATTTTTTGATAACCCTCTTCCTCCTCCCCCTCCTCTGCATTCAGTACCACATATTGCATCAATTACCTCCATGGCCCAGTTACCTCATATAAATTACAATGTGCCTCCCAATGACCCCCATATTAACAAGGGAAAGAAGCCCACTCATTCTCCTAGCCCAGAAGCATCTCAATCCTCCTCTATACATTCTAAACAACATTCAACCAAAGCAGACAATGGAAAGAGAGAGCTCACCTTCAGTGACATGCACCCTGAAATAGTAAAACTCGATGAGAAAAGGTCTTATTATAAAGACTTACTCAATCTTCAACCTGATGTGTCAAAAGGAAGAAAGGAAAGATATGAGTTTTTCAATAAGAAGTACCCTCACTTATTTTAATTTGTGTTATGACATTACTATTTAGACACCTAATAATAATGGCAGAAGTGTCCTCAGACACACACTTTTATTAAATAGGAAAATAAATTACATATGAGAATTTGCAAGAGTTTACACCCGAACAACTCAACACTCTTGCAATGAGCTATACATAAGCTAAATGTCCTAACAAACTCTAGTTATGGACAACTTATTAAATAAATAAGTGTCCATTTACAATAAATTCTATCTTAACAATCTTCTAACTATACTCCTAATTTAGAGCCTAAGATACGACACCTTTCTAGAGTCATGTATTTACAACAATACTCTATTTCTAAATGTCTCCATTTATTAATCAAATGTTCTAGATTATTAATTTAATATTCTATATTAATAATCATTTTATTCTAACTTTTTAAACTATGATATTTTTATTTTTGGATCATCTAACATTCCACCCTATGATCCAAAGATACATTACAACAGATACCAAGTTCATCCCTGAACTTAGTAAATTTTATTTTGCCAAGAGGTTTCATGAAAATGTTGGAGATCTGATCTTCTGAATGACAACAAATTGGCTTGATGACATCCTTTGCAATGAGTGATCTGATATGATGTTACTTGGTGTCCACGTGCTTTGTATTTGAATGAAAAAATGGATTCTTGGCAAGCTTAATGGATGACTGGCTATCGATGAATAATGATGTAGCTTCTGTTTGAGAAATGCCCAAGTCCTCCAAAAATCTGCGTAACCAAACAATTTCACATGTTGCTTCCCATGCTGAGATGTATTCTGCTTCTGCTGTAGAAGTGGCAACTGTAGCTTGTTTCTTACAATTCCAAGACACTTCTACTGAACCCATGTTCATTAAATATCCCAATGTTGATGCTCGATCATCAGTACTTCTGGAAAAGTCAGCATCTGAAAAACCACCAAGTACAAAATTTTTAGTCCTTTTGTAAAGAAGACCAAAATATTTTGTTCCTTGAATATATCTAAGAACTCTTTTGGCTGCATTCCGATGGCTGTCTCGTGGTTGCTGCATAAAGCGTGAAAGAATACTGATTGCATAAGGTAGATCTGGTTGAGTGTTTGTCAAATAAATTAAGCTACCAATCAATTGTCTATAAATAGTGATGTCTACCATTTCCCCCCTTCAAATTTTGAAAGTTTCAAGTGTTGTTCCATAGGGGTAAGAGATGATTTGCAATCCCGCATTCCAAATCACTGAAGAATTTCTACTGCGTACTTACTCTGAGAAATGAAAATATGATGTGGACATTGAAATACTTCAATTCCAAGATAGTAATGAAGTAGTCCCAAATCTGTCATCTTAAAACCTGCATGTAACTCCTTTTTCACATGTGCAATTTGATCATCATTGTTTCCTGTAATGATCAAATCATCTACATACATAACAAGAATCACCAGATATGGACCCTGTTGACGGATATACAAAGTATCATCAGATTCACTTCGTTGAAAACCAACTTTCCTGAGGTATTCATCCATTTTGGTATACCAAGCTCGGGGAGCTTGCTTTAATCCATATAAAGCCTTAATTAATTTGCAGACTTTATGTTCCTGCCCTACAATTTCAAAACCTGGTGGTTGTTGCATATATACATCTTCCTGTAAGTCTACGTTGAGAAAATCACTTTTTACATCCATTTGATGAACTTTCCAACCTTTCTGAGCATCCAATGCAAGTGTTAATCGAATGGTATTCCATTTAGCTATACGAGCAAAAGTTTCCTCATAATCAATGCCTTCCTGTTGCACAAAACCTTTATCCACAAGTCGTTCTTTATACTTGTCAATTTTTCCATGTTGGTTGTATTTAATTCTGTAAACCCATTTGCATCCGATCGGTTTAAGACCTGGAGGACAATCAACAAGTTTCCAAGTGTTGTTATCAATTACTGCTTGATACTCTTCAACCATAGCCTGTTGCCATTCTTTATGTTTTACTGCTTCTTTGTACGTGGAAGGTTCAGTAAAATCATTTGCTACCAAGGACAAATTTTCTTCATTGTTGTGTGATCCCCTTGTTCCTATTTTATTCTGCTCATTAGGCCTTACATCTTTCAAAAGTTGAACTGCTCATTTTGGTAGTTGATGTTCACTTGTTTGGGGATCTGAATTACCATTATTGTAAATTGGATTAATGTAAATTGATGTTCGTAGATCAGTTGAAGATTATAGAGGTGGAGAATCATTGTTAGATGAATTGTCGCTGCTAGGAGAGTCTGATAAAATGCTGGAAGCCCCTGATGATGTTGTCGAAGTAAATGGACTGGATGTATCATCATCAGATGAAGGAAAATCAAGTTCATACCAATTATGTGAATTTGGTTGACTTTGCATTTTTCCTTGTCTTTGCTTTCCTTTAATTTCTAACTTATGAAGAATACTTTCTATTTCTTCAACACTCTTACTTTCGGTTTCATAAAAAATTACATCCCTTCTTACAATAAATTTTCTATTGGACAAAAGTCGGTACCCTTTCTTCTCATCAGAATACCCAATCATTGTGCATTTCAAGCTTCTTGAGTCAATCTTAGTTCGTTTTTCTTTCGGAACTAAGGCATAACATACCGATCCAAAAAATCTAAGATGTTTAACTCGAGGTTTGAAACAAAACCATTCTTCATAAGGTGTGATTCTGTCCAAAGAAGTAGTTGGAGATCTGTTCCTTAAGTAGATAGTTGTATGGATTGCTTCTGCCCAATATGTAGAACTTAACTTTTTAAAGCTTAACATGGATCTGACCATTCCTAACAAGGTGCGATTCATTCTTTCTACGACTCCATTTTGTTGAGGAGTGTAGAAATTTGTAAGATGTCTTCTTATCTAATTGTCTATGCAATAAGTTTTGAATTCATTATAAGTGAATTCCCCTCCATTATCTGTCCTGAGAGTGCCTATCTTTTCTTTAACTTCGTTTTCAACAAGTTGACGAAATATATTAAACTTATCAAATACTTCTAGCTTTTGCTTCAAGAAGTAAACCCAAGTTATTCTACTGAAATCATCAATGAAGAGTAAAAAATATTTGTAACCACCTAAAGAAGTTTCTAGTGGTCCATAAACATCACTGTGAACTAGTTGCAACTACCTATTTGCATGCCATGAACTTGTTGGAAAACTCTCTCGACTTTGTTTTCCATAAATGCATGCTTCACATTTTGAATTTTCCTTTTTGAAAGTTGGAAGTCCCTTAACCATCCCTTGTTTTTGCAATTGAGAGAGAATTTCAAAGTTGATATGTCCATATCTCACATGCCACAATCTTATACATGAAATACCTGTACTTATTGTTCCTGCAAAGTCTGAATGTCTTGGAATAACTGTCCCTTTCATCCTTAACAATGTTCCATCTTCATAACCTGTCATCACTATTTTCATATTCTGTTTGACTGAATTAATCTTAACTAGGCCATCTTCCATAATCACCTGATGTCCTGATTTTCGAATCCTGACTAAAGACAACAAATTCTTTTTAAAGTTGGTACAACCATACATTTTAAATCATTCTTTCTCCAATATCAGGTGAATAAAATTTAACTACACCTTTTCTATAAGGAGTATGTTTGGTATTATCTGCAAGAAAGATGAAATTAAGATGTCATTCTTGAAAATTCCAAAAGAAGTCATGTCTAAAAGTCATGTGTTGAGATGCTCCTGAATCTAAAATCCAAGCATCTTCATAATCACTTTGAAAATCTGTTGAAATCTGTAATGTTGAATATGAGGTAAAGACATATTCTAAACCATCATCATTTCGATCAATTGCAAACTGTGTTTTGTTTTGATGAAACTTGGAAATTTATCAATGGAACTTCGACAATCTTCTGCATAATGACCAACTTTGTTACATCTTCTACAAATAATTTGACTTAAATCTCTTCCTCTGCCTGAATTATTTCCTCTACCTCTGCTTTGACCTCTGTGCAGATTTTGTCTTCTGCCTTGACTGTTGCCTTGAAAATAGTGCTTGCCTTGACTATTTCCTCTTCCTTGAAAATACCCTCTACCTTGACTGTTTCCTCTGCCTTGAAAATACCCTCTGCCTTGACTGTTTCCTCTACCTTGAAAATTGCTCCTGTCTGAAAAATTGTTTTCTCTACTTTGGCTTCGATCATGACCTTGTACAAAATATCCTCTTCCTCTTATTCTAGAACCGTCACTTGAAGATTTACTTGTGCTGGCTTCTGTGGAAAAAACATCTTCTCCAACTTGCTTTTTCTTTCCAAAAGTTTTGTTGTGTTGAGATAACATTTCACTTAGTTCATCAAACATAAGCTTATCTAACTTGCCAGTTACTTGTAAAGTTTCCAAAAAATGTGTATAGGAAGAAGGCAATCCAACAATTAAAATTGTGGTCATGAAACTATCATCTACTGCTTGAAAACCAACATTTAGTATTTCCTGCTTAATGTTCTTAAGTCTGGAAATATATTCATGTACATCACCTGCTTCAGTCAATTTTTGTTGGAGCAATTTTAATTGAAGATCAAATTTCTTTGATTTAGGCTGAGTATCAAATAAATCCTTAAAAACTTTCAAAGCAGACCATGCATCAGTAGTATTTTCAATGTGAACATACATCTCATCATTAACTGAAGATTTAATGAGTGATAATTCTTTGGCATTTTTAACTTCCCATTTTGCTAATGTAGCTGCATCTGTAGGGTTATTTGGCTTAGTATCTTCATTACATATATCACGCCAAAGTTCATTGTAAATGAGAGTACTTTCAATGAGATGTTTCCATGTCTTGTATGATTTTGTGCCTTTAAGTTTATTAGAGTCAGAGAACAAATTGACTAACTTTGACATTGTAGCGTTGAATATTCGCACCAAAAAAGACTCAAGCAAAAGATATCAAGATGAGCAACACACCAGACACATCACACAAAATTTTTATCTATCGGGGCTTGGCCTTGACCCTCGTATAGTCATTGAAACATGAGAAAAATGACTGAGCTTGGCACTTGGCTCTAGTCAAATTCCAAGTAACTTTCAAAATTTTACTCCTTACAATGCTCTTGCAAATTTTGATAAAAAAAAAAAATACCCCCCCTCAAAGTAAAATTACTTTGAGTTACAAAATTTTTGTTACCCCCAAAAATATTCGAACTGGTTATTACTGTTTTAAGAAAATATGTTGCCTTTTCTAATCCTTCGGCTCACAATACATTCTCTCCAAGCCTGAGAAATAATGCTGCTGAAGTTGTCAAAACTACAGTGGGATCTCCAATTTCAATTTGGCATCGATTCTTTGCAAAAATGTGATGCTGGATCATGGTTTTCTCAGTCAATCATTATATCTAGTAAAAAATGATTAATATAATAGTGAAGAGTTCTGCATCTACGCCACAGGAGAATCTTTGGCTGTTAGTGTGTATATCTACAGGCCCAGTGGCACTGCTAGATCTGATTTTTTTTTAATGGACATTCTTAAAGGGTGCAATTAAAAAAGTGCTGGGCGCTGGGGAATGCATATAAATTCACACTTTCCATTAATAATATAGAAATATGAGTTGGTAGGGTGCAACATAAAAAAAATTCATGTTTATAGGCGCCAGTCAGAATTACCAGATGCCATCAGAATTACATACCAGTAATCCAGTCAGAATTACATACCATAATGATAGAAGTTTCAGAATTATGCGCGTAGACACTCTCCAGTGGTAGCTCCTCTAACAGTTATAAGGAGATTTGTTCAAAGAAGATTCATATGCCACAAGAATTTACACACCAGAGGACTCCACGCCAAACACACCTCAATACTCCACGCTCTATTTCTAAATGTCTCCATTTATTAATCAAATGTTCTAGATTATTAATTTAATATTCTAAATTAATAATCATTTTATTCTAACTTTTTAAACTATGATATTTTTATTTTTGGATCATCTAACAGATACATTTGAGACAGTCCACAATATAGATGATTTTAGGGGCGAAATTTCGCCCATGGGTGAAATTTAGGGGCTTCCAATTTTTTATTGGGCAAATTTTTTGTATTAAAGTGATTTTTTAAAACTTATATCTTTAGCCCGTAATTTATTTTAGGGGAAAAATCGTGTACAGGGTTAGCCCTTGTTTTTAGGGGAGATAGAGGAAAAAAAATTATACCCATTTATTATACATATAAATTTAGGGGGGGTTCTTAAAATCACCCCTGGTCCACAAGCATATGATATTATTTTGAAAATTTTAAATATCATATTAGCTTAATATTTTGGGAGAAACAAGTGTTTGATGATTTGGTATGTTTTGGATGGGTGTCTTATTTTGATATATTCCATGATTCTGATATATTTACATTGTTTAATCATTTTTGGAGTTACAAGGGAAATTTTGGAAATAAAGGAGCGAAGACCTAGTGGGACCCCAACTATTATTTATATATTTATTACCCTTATAATAAATAAAGTTGTCTTCTCATAAACAAAGTTATTTATCTTTTCTAAACAAAAGGTAGTTGAACTGCGCAACTAATTTATGAAGATATAAAAGAAGGAGAGAAAGAAAAATAAGGCATGATAAAATAGAGAAGTAAAACTTCTGATAAGGTTTGCTCTAGCCTCAAGTGAGATTATTATCTATTCATTCCATACTGAGTTTTCATTAGAGCTGAGTTATCTTGTTGATACATGGTTATTTTGAAGGTGGCAAAGAAAAGACTAGGAAGCATTGATTGGTGATATGATCCAAGGTCATTCATTTTTCTTGAATGTCTACTTGGTTTTAGTTAGAAATTCTGAAGTTATTTCAGTGCCAATTAATGCTAGTTTTGTAGAGTTCAAAAAAATGATGCACATATAGCTTGGACTTATCCAACTCAGTTTTATGTTCTAGTCTTCATTCTTTTGACACTATTTGTCTATGTATGAGTCAAATAATAACTTGGAATTTTAAGTATAACACTGGTCCAAGCCCTCACAGGGTTTTGAAGAGATAGATTCGGTTGTAATGTTGATTAATATTAATAAATATATTTGTTGGTTTCTTCTCACTTATGGGACTTCATATATATTGATTTTTAGATTTGTACTTTTTTACATTCACGTATTCATATGTTTTCATAATTTCTTTTCGCAAAAGTACACTTTTACTTTGTTCATATTATTTTGGATAAAAGAAACAAAAAATTCATATTTATCAAATAACATCAGATTCAAGATTCACATTTCTTAAAGTTTGATTGAAATTATTGACTTGCTATAAACCTAGGGTTATAATCCTCTCTATCTCACTTATTTGAGTGAGGATTTTCCATTCCTTGCTAGAACATTTAGTTGGCAACCATACTGTGGAATTCTCTTTACTCTCTGGTTCTTTTCTTTTGTTTCTTTTCATTTTCTAGTTTAATGACTTTTCGTACCCCTCAACAACCAAACATTAGGTTTCATATTCCTGACCAAAGAAACATCACTTCAAGCCTCTTTGATTTTGTTTTAGAAACAACCCTCACTCGTGAAGAGCTTGAACGTTCTTGGGAAGTTATCTCCTGTGATATTGAAATTCAAGAGAAGAGAGAGGCCATTCAAAGGCAAGCTCATAATCAACTTCCTTGTTAGAAGGTTGTCTTATGACCACTCAATCATGTTCATCAAGTCGAACAAGAGGTGAATCCCATTAATTTCATCCTTTCTTTGAAATTAGAAGAAGGGAAGAAATCCTATAGGACCTTCAACCAAGGCTTCGACGATCCGTATCTGAATTTGAGACCGAGGTTACAAGTTTATCAATATATTTCTCTCTCAAGAAAATCACGATGACTTCTTTGAGTGGTTCTGATACTACAGGCGGACCTAATTCCTCCCAATCTTCTTCCTCATCATTAATTGGAAACATGTATAATCACTTTAATATTGTCCTATCAACCACAAATCCTACAAAAGTGACCAAGAAATACCATTTTTTCCAATTTGAATAGGATGCAAACGCTACACCACATAATGTATCCTCTCCTTTAGATATGAATCCAACTACCAATCCTCTTCCAAAGTTTAAATATCATTCGCCCAAATTCTCTGGCAATGGAACCATTTCTGTCAATGAACAGTTGATTGTATTTTCAAATGCATGTCATAACATAGGGACAAATGACAATGATACGTGTATGTGATTATTTGTTAATTGTTTGGAAGGAAAGGATACTGTCGATTTCTTTGAATTACCGCCTAAAGTCTTTTCGACTTGGGTTGAATTATCTTGTTGGTTTAAGTCAACTTATGGAAAACCTCAAAGTCCGACAAATTTGTTGAAATATTACAATAATCTTTTTTACAACAAAGGTGAAATAATCAAGTATTTTAACTTACATTTCACTAAATTATATAATCAGATCTCAGAAATCATTTGACCATAATCAAGTTGCTTGAATGGTGAATTATTACAATGAATTACCATCTTCTTGCCATCATAGGCTAGAAGAGAAAAATGCCAACAGTCTAGGATCTGCTATACAAAATTGTTTAGAGTTTGAGGAGCAATTGATAAGAACAAGTCTTCCTATTGAGGACTATGTCAAACAAACTGTTATGTCAACTTTGCTACAACTTGTACATGATATAAGAAACAAAATGATTTATTTTGAGAGAAAGAGGGTGACTTCAGTAGAAACCTCCTCCCATGTCACCTTGAGAAATCTAACTCATAGTTTTCAACCTAAAGCAATACTCTCAAGAAACTCATGTAATTTATGTGAGGAGAATAATGATGAGAACACTTGTGAGATTAAAAAGAATGCAAGAGAACATATCTTTGGAAAAATATCTGATACAACAATTGCCACCTTAGATTGGGCTCTTGAAGAGGATGTAATTATGGTTGATACTTAAAATAAATCTTATTAGAACAAGAACAAAGGTGGTCCTCCTAA
>CBVK0100965915.1:0-14094 GCA_900067695.1 Picea abies | reverse complement strand
GGGCGCATTTCCTAGCTTAGGGTTTTGGTAAGTGAGTGGGGGATGAGTTGGCAAGCATTTTACAACTCAAAAGAGTGAGGTGGAGGCTCTAGGAGGGCACACTAGTGGAGAGAGGGCCCCACCTCTCTTAATTTTTGACTTTCTAATGTTTTCTCAAGGAGGAGGGCGCAACTTCCCTAGGGGGAGTGGTGTGTTGAAGTGGTGGCTAAGTGAAATGGGGTTGTGAGGGTTAGGAAAAGGTTAGGATAGCTTAGTCTAAGGTTTAGCCATCATCTCCTATCTTTTCTATAACCATTTTGCTTAAATTTACAAAAATTGACATTTTGACTATGTCAATACTAGCAATTAAATTGTTGTTTTGGATTGACTAAGACTCCTCATGGACAAACACCTAGAAAAAATTGTCCAATTGAACTGAAACTTGGTCCAAGGGTGTAGGGGGTCTCATTCCGTTTATTTTGAGCATAAATACCCCTATCAAAATCCCAAGGACCTAGTGTTTACATTTTTTATCAAAAAACAATTAAAGTTACCAATACTCAGGCAAAAAAAAAACCAAAAAAAAAACTATCTAGACTTGATGAAATTCCGCAAAAATTTAGGAGATATCTTGCATGGTAATCTAAAATATTCCTAGACACTAGATACTAGAGGGCTAGACCATTAGAACATCTTTCACCAGTTTGGAGGAATTATTTGTGGGAGTGAAAAAATCAAGGGAAATTAATAAGGTTGGTTAAGCCAAATTAATAATCTGAGGAAAAAAAACACTCAGTGAAGGGGACTCCTCTAATGATGAATTCCTAAGGCAACTAACCTAACTATGATCCATGCAGACCCATTACATTATAATCCCACGTAGGGGAGCGAAAATTCCATTACAAAATAAGTGTTGAAGGCCAAAACTTCCTTGAAGAACCAATAAGTCTCTGACTTGGTAGCACCTGATGGTGCATATCTTCATGGTACATGGATTTGACCCCCTAGTTGAAATAGGTGATCAACACTAGGTATTCTTCCAAGCTTCCTCTTTATCATCATGAACATACTTGGTGTTTTGGCTTTGTTAAAGAACACCAAGCAACTTGCATGCGGGAGTGGAACTACCTTGGCAAATTTGAGAAAGTCCTACCCCATTTGAGAAAGTCCTACCCCAATATAAATGCATGATCATTGAATGGAGCAACTGTCAAGTCCCAATTGCCAAACCAACTTCCAACTCTCAAAGGTGCAAAGCGAACCACCCCAACTATTGGTTCCACTGCTGATTTGACCACCTTGTACATGGTCATGCTGCTCTCAGGCTTACGATGGAACGACTTCGCATTCCGCTCACTCATAACGTTGTGGGTTGCGACTGTGTCCACTAAAGAAGCCAACTTCACCCCACTCACCATTGCATCCACAAAGAAAATTCCTTCTTCTTCACCATGTGAATGTTGTCCACGACCTCTATCTTCGATCTCCTCTAGATGTGCTATCAAAGCGTCCAATGCTTCCAACATCTCCTTTGAAGGTGTGGGTGTTTGGAATAATTCCAATGTGGTGGAAAGATTCTCCTCTGCATGTTGCACTTGGTCTTCTTCCAACTCTTCTAACTTAGTATTCATTGGATAGTCTGTTGCGAAGTGGTTTTCTTCAAAAAGAAAACACCGAACAAGTCTTCCTCTATGATCAAGTAGCTTCTTCCTTATTGTGACATATCCTTTGCCTTGGGCGTCCTCCTTGTTGAGCGACCCCAACCTTGGCATCTCCCTAGACTCATTTTCATCAAAAAAGGTCCTCATTTCATCATCACAAAATTTTGGTTGCTCCTCGATCACGCACATATTCTTCAATCCTTCCTGTAACTGCGTCACGTTTCAATTCATAATGTCCATTCTATTATGCCATGTCTCATCATCACTGGATTTTGATCCTGAAATCTTAAACATTATCTTCGAGCCTTCCTTACACTACATCAAACTTTACTTCGCAATGTCCATCATGCACAATTTCAATCTTCTTGGGTTGATTCAAGCCTTGACTCGCATCACACAACTTTTCCTGCATGTGTCCAACTTGTCCCAACTCAACTTCTTCATTTGTTTGAACAACCTACACCTTGGTCGCCTGTTGCACCAAAACACATGCATGATACTACCCCAACTCTACCTTCATAAGTCTAAAGATGCAACAACTCACTCGACTACCTCACAACTCTTCGCACAACCTTCTATGACGTTTGGAGTCATTTTGCCTATCCAATGGAGTGCCCAACATGCCAATGAGAACCCAAAATTTGTTCAAACTTAACTTTGTGTTCAAAACTGAAAAAACTCCTACGATCGTCCACCTTGACCAAGGGCTTGATTCACCCCACGAACTTTTCGCCTGGTCTTCTCAAGGTGAGTGCACAGATCTGACACTTACTTCTGTCACAAGTCACAAAGCAATCAATTATGCAACCAAACTATCTTTGCGATGGATCGATTTTCCTTACTGAACCAATCACCGAGTCTATGTCCAAGTTGTCTTCAAACAAGCTCTGATACCATCTATCGCCAAGATAGTGGTGAATATCTAGCCAATCTATTCACCAAAATCAGCTCTGATACCATCTATCATGCACCCACAGTTTTCCCGGGGATCCAACTCGACTTGGTGCACCCAAGTCACCCAACATTTGGGGTTGTGTGACACCCCAACATTTCATTTTGAAAGCTTGACTAAATCGAAATTATTTTTTCCGAACTACGCCCCATTCAAGACGCACCCATACTTTTCCTTGAGCCAATCGTCCCAACTACACTTGCATTCTTTACTGAAACAATTACACAGTTCTTATACTTAGCCAATTACGCAGCCAAGAACATGCAACCATTCAACACAAGAAGAGACAAGTATGGTTTGGAAACACATACCATCCCTAACACCTGTATAAGTCTTCTACTATACCAAATTTTGTTACAATGCTTTACAAAGAGGATCTCACAACTCAACATATAGATATACAAGAATTCAACTAAGTCACATCCTGACTTGCCTACTTGCTCATACACCCAAGTCAACCTATCGTTACCTAAGCCTGACTGTCGCAACATTCTCCCTTTCGCATGCACGGCCCTGCCTGACCTTTGCGTTTCTCTAACCAGATGCACAAAAGAATATGTCAAATCCAGGTGACGTGTCCTGCCTTGCTGCCACATTAGCACCATCGTGGGCCAATAGAAAGCTGCCACGTGGATACACGGAACTCCCCTCGAAGCCTGTTAAAGCCCATCAGAATGGGTGACATGCGTTCAGTCCTTTCCTCCATGACACATTAGTATCAACGTGGACCAATGAAGAGCTTCCACATATCCAAGGTGACTTTAACATGACCTTTTCAATGCCTTATCCAATTGTGGCTTTTGGTCAAGCATAGATCGACAAATCCCCTGATTTTGGAAAAATATCAATGACCCTCCAAGTTACGGTAGATCAATGGCTCTCCTCTCATTGGAGAAAAATTAACGGCAGAGATCAACATGGAGATCGTTGTTGACAAAATGAAAAGAGAAACCCCTGACGCAAGTTTTCACATCATCAACGGAAAAATGCAGAAGAGATGACAATTTGGCATGCCATCAGGGTACTATCATAACTAATCTGGAGCTACCACGTGGACATGTGGAACCCACCAAAAGGGCCCCAAAGAATATCAAATCGAGATGAAACATGTCATGTCTCCTAGCCACATCAACATTAGTGTAGTTGAATAAAAGGTTTCCATGCGTCCATGATGGCATCATCATGATGATTTTTTCCTTGGCAATTTTTTTCCAGTGACTAAGCTAGATCGATAGCTCCCAGTTCATCTCTAGCACCTTGATCAATGGATCATATCCCATATCATCATAGCTTGGATCAATGGTTGAGATCACAGGCTGATCTAACGGTTGTTTTGTTTTACACTTTTTCAAACCTTGATTGCTTTGATTGGCACGACTATGATCAACGGTTGAAATCACCTGCCAATGATAGATCCAACGAATGTTGAGTAATGTGATATTTGCAAATTTGATTTCTAAAGTCTAGCGGCATGAAAATGATTACAAATATTTATAAGGAGTAGTGCGTGACATATATTGTGTCCTGCATCTTTCCAGCTGCTCCATGATCTCAACACAAAAAAATTCATGCAGGTAAAAGTAATTAATTTTGACCAGGGGAGAAACCAGCCAAGAATCAAGAAGCAATAATTAGGTATCAAGAAGATGGAAGTGGTTTCAAGAAGCAGTTTAGGGCATGAGTGAGAGGAATAAAAGATAACAAAGGTGCTTATTGCCAGGGTCGACACTTTGGGGAGTTAAAGAGTTTCTTGTAACCAGAGTTGTTTGACCACAGAGATACCTTGAGCATAGTCAGTTGATAAATGCAGCTGGAAACCAAAGATTCATCCCTTGCATTTAAGTTTCAGTCTGCAATTCCTTCCTTATAGTGTTTGTGTTCCTATAAAACATTTCCTCCCATTTTTGCTTTATTGTATTAGATCTTATTTATAAAATCTCAGACAACAGACTTCTCACCATATTCAATGTTACTATATGATGTTTGGTTATGACATAGAAGTGATTTCCTCTGAATGCATGACAATTTCTTGTCATTTCTTCATGCATTTAAATGATATGCAAAGGGTACCTCCATGTATTTGAATGTATGAAGATGATAATTGTTTGAAGCATGTGTTTATTGATGTGTTTACACTTGTTGGAACTACTGAATTCTTAATTTCTCAACACATTGTTCATTTCCCATAGGCTACAAGATTCGTTCTTAGTAGTGTCCTGTATGTTTATTGTGTTCTTCCTCTAACCCATCATTTCATCCTCCTTTTAACCTTGATCGTATGAAACAAGCGTAGACATATGCCTATGATAGTTGAGAGCATTTGTCATCTGAGCTAAGATTGTTTGAGGTCCTATAATTTCAATAGAGAAAGAGAGAGAGGGAAAAATTTTTGAAATATTGCACAATTATTTTATTGCAAATATGTCTTTAAGATTCATCTCGAGTCTTGGCCCTTGGGGTGTCTTGAAATCGTTCCAACAACAAAATAGAACATCTCAAGGGATAACATATGAAATGGCTCTGTTGTCGAGGACATAAGTTGAAGAAATATTCCCTGGGGATATGACATTGTAACTTCTGAGACTTGATGGTGAACGAGCCTCAGGTACTTGGTTGTTAATATTTTACCTGGCGACTCCACAGAAGGAAAACCACGAATCTACCCCGAAGACACACTAGAATCCACCCTGATTTTGATAAGGTTCCGATATATCCAAATTGTAATATTCCCAAGCCAAATTTGTTGTTGGAAACACTAATTGTTCACTTTTTATTGTTGTTTGGTTATATGTTTGCAGGTTTACTCATGAAGTTGTGTATTAGGGTTTATATTATGGAGATTATATCAATGAAGTGATAGATCTAAGCATACACCATAAATAAAGGCAAGATACAGTAAGGAACACCGATATAGAGCCAATAATGTCATATATTACCTTTATTTAAATAGTAGATAGATCATGTAACTAGAGATCTGCAGAGCTGGAAGAAAACCACAATAATATCCAAGATGGAATGATATTTGATACAATAATACCAATACTGATGATGATAGCCTTCAAAGGCACCCTGAAGAGAAGATACAAGCCTCCAAAGGCTAATGGCTACGAGAGATGAATGATAAGATGAAACCATGTCCCTCTCAGTGCCAAACCCCCAAACTGGTTGAGTTGTGCACTGTCCTAGTGGTTGTAGATACCCTAGATTTCGTCCCTCCTCTTCCTGTGATACAAGTGACTCAAACCTCTCCTGGAATGTAGATCTGGCCACTAGAACCCTCTTGGCAAAGTCTCAGGTTGAATGGTGAAGTTCTGGCCCTCCAAATGAGCAAACCCTCAACTGGTTTGCGCCCTCCTAGATGACTGAAGGTCCAATATTTTGACCTCTCTCCTAGCGGACTCCAACTTCTTGAAAAATCATTATTATGATAGATCGAGGCAATGCAACCCCACTTGTGAAGTCTCAAGATGGACTATGAAGATCTGAGCCACCAAATGATGAAAACCTCCTTCTGTAGTGTGCCCTTCTCTTCTCCAACTCGTGCCAAACTCTAGGAAATAATCTGTTGGGAAACCCTCCTCCTGAATAGGTTAGAAATGATTTCCTGGACCATACACAAAAAACCTAGATGTTCATTTTCCCAAAATACATCTCCTCACTCTAGATCGAACTGATCTCCACAAGATGGTGCGCCCTCCTGCTGGAAACCCCCTTAGGATGTGCACTAGTACTCTTCTTCCAATGGATATGACCTATGTAATGTTGTAGAATGGTGTGGGAGGAATGTTTCACATTCGGGACCAAGCTTGGATCAAGGAAGGTGGAATATTTCACCACCGAGTTGATCTCTAGGGTTTTAGTTGCAAAACCCTCAAAACTACTTGTGCTCAAGAGCCCAAATGAAAAATATGATAATAATCCAGGATTCTTAGAAGTGTGCCCTTCCTTTCTTTTATACCCCCAGTCTATTCTTATGTTGAGTTAGTTAACCCCTTAGGGTTAACTCCTAGCCTTTCTCCACATGTTCTTTTCTTTCATTAAGTTAACTTTTTCCACACAAAGTCAACTCAATAATATATCTTGTGCTTAGGCAATGACTTCATGTTGACTTTGTCCCCATGATGGATGAGACTATAGTCTAGTGGGTATAGCTAGACTACCGAGTCTCTCCAAACCTCTTCATCAAAAGGTGGGGGACATTACACAAATCCATAAAAGCTTGTGACCTAGAGGAATATCATAGAATGTCAGACCTCCTTTTTCTTAGGTAACCCTTATCTATAAATCTCTCCCTCTGTTGTTCCTCAAAAAGATAAATTTGTAGATCTGGTCGATATACCTGAAGATTCACTTTCTGCTTTAAAATATGCACCAGAACCTTTAATATACCTATTGAATCCTTCTTTAGAATCATGTCAAGAAGTAGGCTCTTCCATTCGACCTTTCTTGAAAATCTTGTTACTCCCCTATCCATTGTGATCCCACTAGAGACTCCATTGCGTCTCAATGGCAGGATCAAGTAATGCATGGGTCACTACAAGGTTTTCTCCATTTGATTTTTCAAACATACTTGGCTTTCCTAATCTCGTACCTAGTACAAGAGTATGGGAATATTGTTTTCCTAGATTCAGAGAAGATGATGATGACAATTCGACTTAACATTTGATAGAATTCCACTTATGTATGAATCAACTAAGTATTGTTCATGAAGATGTCCTCATGAAAATGTTTATGACCTCTTTAGCTGGAGAGGCTTGCCAATGGTACAGATCCTTGCTTGCTGCTAGTATAGCTTCATTAAAATATTTTCATATGATGTTTCATGCTCATTACAAATGGAGGGATCCCATTGATCATCCTCTTGGACACTGCTGCAATGAAAGTTCTAAATCCATTTTAGAGGATATAAAAGAGTCTTCCTATGATAATGAATATGAAGGGGAGATCATTGATGATGAATCTGAACAATATTTTGAAAGAGAAGCTAACTATACTAGTAAAAATTGAGAAGGTAACCTTATAGATGCAAATGAAGCGGTATCACTAGAGGGTGTTTACACAAAAGCTTTAGAGAAGCTACCAGAAGATGCAATGCTTCTCCCTGCCTTGAAGGATACAGATCAATACCCTCTTCAAATAGATTTTTATCCTTTTGAAGATGATTATGAGTTGCAAATACCTATTGTCATTTCAAGAAATATGGTATGTGTTGATGAATATTTATATTTTCAAGAAGATCCAGAGAAGATTGTTGAATTTCATTATTCTGATTTTTCTTTTGAACAATGTTGTAATGAAGAACTTGAGGCAGTTATAGAGCATAGAAAATATTGTTCCTGCAGTAGTGAAGAGGAGAAAGAATTTTCTGGAATTGAGATTGAAATGAATGTTAGTGATGGATATATTCATGAGGATTTGCAAGAAGAGACAATGCTTTCTTCATTCACACCTACTGATCAGAATCAAGATTGTGTTACTAAAAAATTTGTAAATATGTTGCAAGGTAATATCATTGATGATGTGTTGCCCCTTGTTTTTTATGAGCCATCCAATAATCAACGGTTGGTTCATGAGGAATCCACTTACACTGGATTCTACAACACAGATCATGTTTTTGATGAATATAAAGAAGAAGAAGATGTGTAGAATTTTGCATCATCATTCACAAAAATTTCAAACAAAAATATGCCCATATTTAACCATCAGGACACAAAATAAAAGCTTGGTATTAACAAATAGACATCTAAAGTCGCATCTTCAGAAATAGAAAAAATAAAAGCTTGGTATTAACTTTCCTAGTATCAATGGAAGTGTCATTTCACTTGATTGAAGTGGATAGACTGATTAGAGTAGGATATTTATAGAATTTGTTTTTAGTTTGTAGAATTTTTAATTTTATTTCATTCACCATTCATTACTTCAATACGTAGGTAGATTTATAATGCTCTAAGTTGTTGAACATTTTTGTGTCACATATCAGATCAATATCTAGGTTTGAAGGATATGTATCATTTCAGGAAGACTCCATAATCCAACAGAAGAAGGCACTTGGTATACAGTTCTCAGCAGACCACAGTGTTATGATGTCCCCGTTGGAGCCAATGTTAGTACTGCATTTGTTCCTGTCAAAGATATGAAGGTTTACTGAAGTTTCCAGGCCAAACTTTTATGAATTAGAGACAAAGGGAGATCTTCCAAAGCCTCTGAACAATCAAGAGTCAAATTTTCCTAAAGCATAAAGAAGAAACAACAAGAAAATCCATACCATTTTGTGTCTAAGGAAAGTTTCAAGCTC
This sequence comes from Picea abies, assembly GCA_900067695.1. Lineage (NCBI taxonomy): Eukaryota > Viridiplantae > Streptophyta > Pinopsida > Pinales > Pinaceae > Picea > Picea abies. The sequence goes on along the minus strand of CBVK0100965915.1, from coordinate 5,207 downwards.
TTGGGTTCTTATCAGGAGTCAAAAAGGGATTATTGAGACCCAAAATAGCTTAAGCGCAAATAACCTAGGATATTATCACAAGACCGCGACCTAAAATTCAGGCACCAACAATCTTTTGAACCCCAAAATATCAATGACTCTCATGCATCGTTGGACTTCCCTTGGCATCTCTAGATTGATGGTTGAGATTTTCCCTCAGAGTTCCCCCATCGAAGTCATGTTGGAAGGCCATACATCAACCACTCTGATGGGGCACCTATTATGGACGATCTAGATATTCTCTCGGACCTTTTTCAAATGGGACCGATCAACGGTCCAGATATGCTCCCAAGTATCAAAGCCTCTCGACTAGTTGTCACGTCAGCACGTCAACAAAGCACTGTCAGTGCCAATCATAGAATACCATGTGGATAGGTGGAACCTGACAAATATACAGGTCGAAATATCATAAGCGAGTGACATGTGTCACACCTATTTTCCACCTCAGTTCCAGAGTGGCGTAATGAAAAACCACCACATGTTCATGATGACATCAGCATGATGGTCTTTTCCTTAGTCATTTTTTCCCTCATAGCCTCTGATCAACAAATCTTTGTTATCCGCAAATCTCCTATAGATGGTATAGATTTGGTTTTAGCAGCTCTTCGGAGTCCTGTTTGAAGCTAGACCCTAACCACTCTAATGGACAGTCCAGATCTACTCTTGAACCTATTTTAAGGGGGACTGACCAATGACCTAGATCTCATCGCACCATCAATCATGCTCAAATAGATCGACGTTACAGATTTTATCCATGCCCCTAGGGTGTCAATTTAGCATTACACGTGGCCTGCTAGCAGAGCACTGTTAGAGCCAATCAGAGGTTGGCACATGGACATGTGGAACCCACTGGATGCATAGGTCAATATGTCAAATCTAGGTGACACGTGTCCTACCTAGATGCCACGTCAGCACCATCGTGGGTCAATATAAATCTTCCACGTGGACACATGGGACTCCCCTTGAATATCGACAAATCACGTTAGAATGGGTGACATGTGTCTTGTCCTCCATGTCACATCAATATCAACGTGGACCAATGAAGAGCCACCACGTATCTAGGGTGACTTTAACATGACCTTTTCAATGCCTTAGTCAATTGTGGCTTTTGGTCAAGCATAGATCGCCAACTCTCCTGATTTCGAGGAAAGATCAACAACCCTCCCTATTCCACCGATAGATCAATAGATCTCCTCATGTTGGAAAAAAATTAACGACAGAGATCAATGTGGAGATATTTGTTGGAAAAATGCAAAGAGAAATCCCCGATGAAAGTTTCCATAGTGCCAACGACGATGTTGTCATTGGTGAAATGAAAAAGAGATGAGAACTTGGCATGTCAACGAGGTACTATCATAACCAATCTTGAGCTGCCACGTGGATATGTGGAACCCACCAAAGTTTCCCCAAAGCATATCAAATATGGGTGACATGTGTCATGTCTTGTTGTCACATCAACATCAATGTAGGTGAATAAAAGGTTGTTAGACATCCAGGATGGCATCATCATGACGATTTTTTCCTTAGAATTTTTTTTGCTTGTGACCGAGCTAGATCAACGGCTCCTAGTCCATCTCCAACACCTCAATCAACAACCCAAATCCCATATTATCATAGCTTGGATCAATGGTTGATATCCGATCAGGATGATTTGACATTTGTTGTGTTTTACACTTTTTCAAACCTTGATTTTTTCAATTGGAATGACTCTGATCAACGATCGTGATCACTTTCCAATGATAGATCCAACGACTTCTAAGTCATGTGATATTTGAAGATTTGATTTCAAAATTCTAGTAGCAGGAAAATGATTACAGAGATTTCTAAGGAGCAAGGCATGACAAATATTTTGGCCTGCAGGTTTCCAGCTACCCCACGATCTCAACATAACTGAATTCATGCAAGTAAAAGTAATTAATTTTGAATAGGGGAGAAACCATCCAAGAACCAAGAAGCAATAATGAGGTATCAAGAAGTTGGAAATGGTTTCAAGAAGTATTTTAGGGCATGAGCAAGAGGAATAAAAGAGAACGAGGGCGCTCATTGCTAGGGTCGACACTTTGGGGAGTTAAAGAGTTTCTTGTAACCAATGTTGTTTGAAAACAGAGATATCTTTAGCATAGTCAATTGATAAATGCAATAGACAACCAAAGATTCATCCCTTGTGTTTAGGTTTCAGTCTATAATTGCTTCCCTACAGTGTTCGTGTTCCTGTAAAACATTTCTTCCCATTTTTTCTTTCTTGTATCATGTTTGATTTATAAAAGCTCAGACAACAAACTTCTCACCATATTCAACATTACTGTATGGTGTTTGGTTATGACATGGAAGTGATTTCCTCTAAATGCATGACCATTTCTTGTCATTTCTTTGTGCATTTAAATGATATGTAGAGGGTACCTCCATGTATTTTAATGTATGAAGATGTTAATTGTTTGAAGCATGTGTTTATTCATCTGTTTACACTTGTTATAGCTTTTGAATTCTTAATTTCTCAACACATTGTTCATTTCCCATAGCCTACAAGATTCATTCTTAGTAGTGTCATGTATGTTTATTTTATTCTTCCTCTAACCTGTCATTTAATCCTCCTTTTAACCTTGATTGTATGAAACACTCGTAGACATATGCCTATGATAGTTGAGAGCATTTATCATATGAGCCGATATTGTTTGAGGTCCTATAATTTCAAAAGAGAAAGAGAGAGAGAGAGGGAAAAACTTCCCAAATCTTGCACAATTATTTTATCGCAAATCCGACTTTAAGATTCATCCCGATGTTAGAAAAAAAAGACCGTGGAGAAATAAATAAAACAAATGCAGAAATAAAACACAAAAGATACACAATACAACGAGGACACATATATATGTGGTTCACCCAGTGTAGGCTACATCTACCAGAGAAATTTCCAGGTCCTTTCTTTATTATTATCCAACAAATGAAGGGATACAACCTACAACATACCCATTGTAACTTCCTCGGGAATGTTTGAGTGGTTAGTTATGCCATTTGGGCTTTGTAATGCTCCGACAATGTTCATGCATGTGATGAATGATGTATTCAGGCCTTTCCTAGATGACTTTGTGATTGTATATTTAGATGACATTCTTTTTTTTAGCGGGACTTGGGATGAACATGTGAGGCATGTAAAGCAGGTATTGGATACTTTGAAAAGGGAAAAGTTGTATGTAAAATTTTCAAAATGTGAATTTGGAAAGATTGCACTTGTTTACTTAGGTCATATTGTAGGAGAAGGACAATTGAAAATTGATCCTTCCAAAATTGATGTAATTGTAAAATGGCCTGAGGCAAAGAGTGTAACCGAAGTCTAAAGATTCTTAGGTGCAGTCCAGTATTGGAGAATATTCATTACCAACTTCTCCTTTATAGCAACTCATTTGCATGCCTTAACTAGTGTGAAGAACAATTTTCAGTGGGAAGGAAAGGAACAAAAATATTTGAACATTTTGAAGGAGAAGATCAGTACCGTACTAGTATTATAAATGTCGAACCTTCAACAGAATTTTGAGATCGAGACAGATGCCAGTAGATACGCCATGGGTGTAGTATTGACACAATATCATAAACCTATCTGTTACCACTCTGAAACTTTTAACCAAGTTGTTGTTAACTATCCTACGTATGATAAAGAGTTGTATGCATTAGTCTAGAGCGTAAAGAAATGGAAGCACTACTTGTTAGGGAAGGAAAAAACCATACATACAGATCACCATCCCTTACAGTATCTCCAAGCACAGACCAAATTGCAACAATCTTGACACTATAGATGGATGGGTTTTCTACAACAATTTCATTTGGTAATCAGGTACAAAAGGGGTACAAGTGACAAGGTAGTCGATATGATTTTTAGACCTCCTATTTTTGCTTCTATTATTTTGAAGAATACTTCTTTATCTCATGATAGCTATGTAGAACAATATTCCATCGATGAAGATTTTAAAGAAGTATATGTGAAGCTAACCCTTGGTGCACAGGTAAAGAACTATTGTCTGTAGGGAAAACTACTTTACCATCTTAGAAAGCTATGTATTCCTACAAGTGAACGATTCCATGTAATACGAGAAGCTCACACTTTTCTTGTGTCGGGGAATTTTGGGATAGGAAAAACTATGGCTCATTTGTAGAGGTTTTGTTACTGGTCTCAAATGAAAGAAATTGTAACTAAATATGTAAAGGGGTGTGTCATGTGTTCTACATGTAAGCCCAATAATATAAAACTGTGGCTATACTCACAACTTCCTATTCTATCCCATCCATGGGAAAGTATCTCCATGGATTTTGTAGGGGGTTTACCAATGACCAAAGGGGGTCATGATTATTTGTATGTTGTAGTGGATAGGTTCAGCAAGATGTGTATCTTGATGCCATGTAAAAAGAAGATCATTGTTGATCATACTGCTAATCTCTTCTTTCAGTATGTTTGGGTTCACTTTGGTTTACCCAAATCCATTGTCTTGGATCGAGATACTCAATTCCTTGGGGACTTTTGGACTAGATTGTTTAGGATGATGGACACCAAATTGACGAGGAGCACTGCTTTCCATCCACAGACCAACAGACAGATAGAGGTGGTAAATAGAAAAGTTGTACTTTTGCTTCGAGGCTACTACAACAATCCAAAGTTATGGGATAAAAAGATACGCTATGTACAACATGCGTACAACTGAGCTTTACATTCATCCACTCAGATTTCACCTTTTGAGACATGTTTTGGGTACCTACCAAAGGTTCATTTGGACTTGATGTATGGGAGATTTGTCAATGTGAATGAAGAGAGAACAGAGGACAGATCCTGCAAGTTCATCCAGAGGATCCAACTGATACACCAGGCAGTCAGGGAACAGTTGGAGAAAAGTCAAGAACAGTATAAAGCTCAGTATGACAAGCACAAGTTTGATCATCAGTTCTAGGTTGGAGACCGGGTATGGCTTCACATCAACAAGGAGATATTGAAAGGTGAATGCAAGAAACTCAAGCCCATTCATTATGGACCCTTCACTATCTTGGAGAAAAGTGGTACCAATGCTTCTCGTCTGGATATTCCACCTTACATGCAGATTTACTCGGTTGTGAACATTAAGAACTTGAAACTTTTTTAGCCTCCGATGATCATGGATCAAGATGAGGAAGTTTCAATACCTTCAGTT
>CBVK0100965914.1:0-11149 GCA_900067695.1 Picea abies | reverse complement strand
CCTAAGAGGGAAATCCAACATGAGATACATCTTCAACAGGATTCTCCTCTACCTAATGTGGGCATGTACAAGATGCCAGTTGTGGAGATGATATAGATTAAGAAGCAGGTATAGGGATTATTGGATCAAGGGGTCATAAGGCCCAGTTCATCTCCTTGTGGTTCTATGATCGTGATGGTGCCAAATAAAGATGGCACATGGTGAATGTGTGTCGATTATCGGGATTTAAATAAAATAACGGTGAAAAATCGATACCCTCTTCCTTGTATAGATGATTTACTTGATCAATTGAAGAATGTTTCTTATTTCACTAAGTTAGATTTGCATAGTGGATATCATCAAATCAGGGTCGCAGAATAGGATGTGTGGAAAGCTGTCTTTAAAACCAAACAAGGATTGTTTGAGTGGTTAGTTATGTTGTTTGGGAATTGTAATGCTCCGAAAACTTTTGTGTGTGTTATGAATGATGTATTCAAGCCTTTCCTAGATGAATTTGTGATTGTATATTTAGAAGAAATTCTTATTTTTAGTGGGACTTGGGATGAACATGTGAGGCATGTAAAGCAAGTATTGGATACTTTGCAAAGGGAAAAACTGTATGTAAAATTGTATAAATATGAATTTGGCAAGACTGTGCTTGTGTACTTAGGTCATATTGTAGGAGGAGGACAATTAAAAATCAATCCTTCCAAAATTGATGTAATTGTAAATTGGCCTAAGCCAAAAAGTGTAACTAAAGTCCAAAGCTTCTTAGGTGTAGTCCAGTATTGGAGGAGATTCATTTCCAACTTCTTCTTTATAGTAGCTCCTTTTCATCCCTTAACCAATGTGAAGACACTTTTCAATGGGAAGCAAAGCAACAAAAATATTTCAACACTTTGAAGGAGAAGATCAATACCACACCAGTATTAGCACTATCGAATCTTCAACAAACTTTTTAGATCGAGACAAATTCCAACGGATACGCCATGGGTGTAGTATTGATGCAATATTGTAAGCTTATCTGTTACCACTCTGAAACTTTTAACCAAGTTGTTGTTAACTATCCTACATATGATAAAGAGTTGTATGCATTAGTCTAGAGCATAAAGAAATGGAAGCACTAATTTTTAGGGAAGGAAACAATCATAAATACAGATCACCATCCATTACAGTATCTCCAAGCACATACCAAATTGCAACAATCTCAACATTACAGATGGATGGGTTTTCTACAAAAATTTCATTTGGTAATCAAGTACAAAAAGGGTACAAGTAACAAGGTAGAGAACTGGTGTCTGCAGGGAAAAATATTCTACCATCTTGGAAAGCTATGTATTCCTACAGGTGAACGAGTCCATGTAATACTATAATCTCACACTTCTATTATGTCTGGGAATTTTGGGGTAGGATAAACTATGGCTCATTTACAGAGGTTTTGTTATTGGCCTCAAATGAAAGCAATTGTAACTAAATATGTAAAGGGGTGTGTGATGCATTCTACTTGTAAGCCCACAAATAGAAAATTGGGGCTATACTCACCACTTCATGTTCCATCCCATCCATGGGAAAGTATCTCCATGGATTTTGTAGGGGGTTTACCAATGACCAAAGGGGGTCATGACTATTTGTATGTTGTAGTGGATAGGTTCAACAAGATGTGTATCTTGATGCCATGCAAAAATTAGATCATTGTTGAGTAGACTACTAATATATTCTTTAAGTATGTTTGGGTTCACTTTGGGCTACCCACATCCATTGTCTCGGATCGAGATACTCGATTCCTTGGGGAATTTTTGACTAGTTTATGGAGGACGATGGACACAAAATTGAAGAGGATCATTGTTTTCCATCCATAGACTGACAGACATACAGAAGTGGTAAATCGAACAATGGTAATTTTTCTTCGAGGTTAATGCAGTAAGAATCCCAAGTTATGGATTGAACAAATACCCTATGTACAACATGCTTACAACTGAGATTTACATTCATCCACTCAGATTTCACCTTTTGAGACATGTTTTGGATACCTACCCAAGGTTCCTTTGGACTTGATGTGTGCGAGAGATGTTGATGTGAATGAAGAACGAATAGAGGATAGAACTCAAAAATTCATCTAGAGGATCCAACAGATACACCAAGCAGTCAGAGAACAATTGGAGAAAATTCAAGCATAGTATAAAGTTCGGTGTGACAAGCACATGGTTGATCATCAGTTCCAGGTTGGAGAATGAGTATGGCTTCACATCAACAAGAAGAGATTGAAGGGTGAATGAAAGAAACTCAAGCCCATTTGTTATGGACCCTTCACTATCTTGGAGAAAACTGGTACCAATGCTTTTCATCTGGATCTTCCACCTTACATGCATATTTACTCAGTTGTGAACAAGTAGAAATTGAAACGTTTTTATCCTCCCATGATCATGGATCAAGATGAGGAAGTTTCAATACCTTCAGTTGATGAGTTTGCGGCTGAGTACTTGGATGAGTTACAGGAAGATATCATCCTTGATAGGAGGACGAGAACTTCACGCAAGGGTGATGTTGATTGTCTTCGAGTAGGCTTAAAGGGAACACATCCAAGAAAGGAAAAGTGGATAGAGAAGGAAAAAGTGATAAGACTCTTCCCTCACTTACCTGTTGATTAATGAAATATTTTAGTGGTCACAAAATATTTCAAAGTTCCCAAAACTCGGTGAAAATGACATGATTGTGAAGAATGCGTTGCAAGATTTCTAACGACACAAATGGCTCATCAAACGGAGTTACATATTGAAATTTATTCACGGTTAAAGTTTGGTCAACATAGCCCAATCAGTAGGGGATGAGTCAGAATTTGTACGGATGACATCATCATGGTGATGTGGCAACACTAGAGGCTTCCACATGTCACCCAATTTTGGCATTTTTAGGCCGATCCATGGACCAATCAGATCATGCCATGTGGCAATTTGTATAGTTCATACGCTGATGTGGCATGACGACATGGAGTGATGATGTGGCATGATGACTTGGTAGGAGATGATGTGGCCCAGTGAGAGATCTCCACATGTCCCAATCAGAGGTTGCCACATGGAAAGCGGGAAATGCATAATGACAGTCTGTGAGCAAAATTGGAAAAAAATATAGTTTTGTGGGTTCGCCAAATCTGGAAAACCACGTCAAACTTGGCCACAGGTTACACCGTTGGGATATGGATAGTGCCATCGATAACTATAGCGAACAAACCATATGTTAAATTTATATATTGCAACAATACAAACCCAAAATGGGGAGGCCCGCGGGTTTGACCCTGGGACCTCCTCCCCCATATGCGCCTTAACAAATCTGCCCAAATCAATAGGCCATGACCCATACATTGTACCCAACGCTGAAAAATATATCAAATGTTGATTATGCATAGCCAGAGGGAGGCACGTGTACGGTAGGGCCGCTTGTGCATGGAAAAAAATGCAGTCCAATCATTAATGGAGGCTGCAGAGAGGGCAAAAAAACCAAGAAAAAATTATTCTTGGGCCTGGGAGTGTCAGAGTCGGATCGAGGCATAGAGAAGGTCATTTTTAGGTAATTCGACACCATGAATTTAGTTAGGTTGTTTATTTTCTGATATGAGCATTTTTTCTGTATCTTGATTTCATAATGAGGTATACTTATGTATTTTTCCAAATTCTTTTGTTGAGTTAATGAAAGAGCCTACCCATTTGAGAGCAGGACCTAGAGATGTAGTCCACTAGGGACGAACTTCGTTATCAAGTTTTTGTGTTCATATTTGATTCTTATGTCTCTTCATTTTTTAGTTTTTCCTTCTTTAATGGAGCACTTTAATTTACGTTCATTTAATGCAATTATTTATAAGTCACTCGATGAAAATATCATGGATCAAGTTCCCATATTGCTTCCAAGTCCCAAATATCTTATGTCATTCAGTGCTTGGAACTTAGGCTATTCAACTGGAGCACAGGGTTTTTAAGGAACATTAAGGAGCAAATATCCAAATGTCGAACGGGCAAACATAAACAATTTGGGTATGGATCCTTCTTAGTCTCATTTTTCCTGGAGCGGGTTCCACAGATGCAACTACAAGTTGCATTGATAGCATGCCCTACGACTGAGTCCCATATGGATCCGTGGACTAGTCTTTCCCCTAGGTTTGGGAATGAACCCTTGGCCTTTCGATTTACTGTTGACTTGTTTACATGGTGGAGGAGGAAACTGGTGGTGATCGAGGATTTTCCATACGTTGGGGTGGACTTCAGGGGTAGTGAATATTTAGTGCTTCTCGAGGGTACACAGTGGTATGTATCAGGTACGAAAGACCATAACCTTGTAACAATATTTTTTTATTATTATATGTTTTTGGTTGTACGACGAGGGATCTAAATCATTTTTTTTTCATCATGTAGATAGAGTCGTTTCGTGTTCAACATAGATTTGATCATTAGGATGTCATGGATATGCTCAGGTGGTGGAAGAGCATGATGTCATAGTAGGAGGACTTCGAGAGGTGGAGAGGAACCTCCATAGTTTGACCATGGGATTTCCTTCCATGAGGATGCGATATGTATGCCTACACCTTCATATACATTTAGTTGGGGTCCCAAAAGGTCTCATTCATTTTCTACGATGAGTGGCGAGAGCGGTAGTGTGCTATGATGAACACAATGTGGCACAGGGGGATGAGTAGAGTCTCCAGACACTTTTAGTCTTTATGATGGTTCTATGGGCATAAAAAGCCCATGTTTTACCCTGCTATGTACTTTTAGATGATGTATTTTGAAAAAAAAAACTTTTTCTATCAAGATTATATATAAACGAGTTTTGTGATGGCTACTTCTATTGTATTTTGTTTTATGTGATGTTTTTATTCATATGTTTTATGTCCTAAATGGTTATCTATGCGCAATATACCAATATAACAAAGAATTTGATAATGAATCTGTAATCGTATTGAGTTCTCTCGATATATGTTTGTATTCTAGAAATTCAAAAGATCTTTCAAGACAATGAACCCTTAGATGGAAACATAGTAAAACTGGGTTACAAATGACGTACTCACAGTTTAATTGACGAACCATGAGTTGAGAATCAAGTTTGATAATCAATTGAGATATACCTAGAGAAGAGGATTCGGTTAAAAGTCTGATGACGACATGATATTCTGCAATGTTATTGGTTGTAGATTTGAGGTCAATTCCTCCTGAACTAACCAACTTGTCGGAGTGGTAAATGACCCAGGCTACAAAAGAGATATTATGGGTATGTCGACTAGCGCCATCTACAAACCCAAAATAGATGGGAAAGGATGATGTCATCTACACATTCAATCACAAATAAAAGTATAGGAAACTAGGAAAAAACTCATGCACGCAAAAGAAAAGACACACCATGTCAAAAGTATATAGTACAATAATGTAAAAAGCACACATGCGATATATTCTATGGATAGTACTTCTTAAGGTAAATCCCATTTCAGGGATCACCGAAAGATATTCCATCATAATATACTAAATCATAGGTGCCTCTATGTAACACGTGTTTTATGATGTATGGCTCATGCCACATGGTTTCTAACTTTCATGCCCCCAGTTTGTGATGATCTTGATCATAAACTAGGACTAGATCTCCTTCTGCAAAAGCGTGAGGTTGGATGGACTTATCCTATTGATTTTTTATGTGTTTTTTATATGTCTCATTGATGAGAGAAGAATCACAACAAGTTTCATCCATCTTTGTTAGATATAAAAATATTTCTTCTTCAACAGAAGTATGGGGTAGGAGTTTTACGGTGAGTTTGAAAGAGGGAATCTCACATTTTATCGGTAGCACCACTTCTATCCCATATACCAACTAGAAGGGTGAAAATCCAGTGGCAGATTTAACTAAAGTTTGATAAGCCTATAGTGTGGAGAAGATCTGCAAATTCCAAGAGGTTTTGTTCACTCCCACCATGCATTGAAGCATGGTTTTCAGGACTTTGTTGATGGCCTCAACTTGTCCATTTTCTTGAGGGTAGTAAGGGGATGAATTTTGATGGAAAAAACCTAACTTAGTGCACAATTCACCCATCATTTGGTTTTGAAAATGAGATCCATAGTTAGTTACAATAGCTTGAGGGAAACTGAATCGAGCGATGATATGATTGAACACAAAAAGTGTTGCATTTCGGCCATCGGTAAGGAATGTAGGTATAACCTCAACCCATTTAGTAAAATAATCGATGACAACGATGATATAACCATTCCCCCCGGCTGAGGTAGGATTGCATTGCATGAAATCAATACCCCATTTGGAAAAGGGGTTGACGAAGAAAATGGGATGAAGTGGAGCTAGGTGGGTATGTCTTTTCTTCTAAAAGATATGACAAGGTGGGAATTTTTTAATGGCCTCAATGAAATCTTTGAATATGGAAGGCCAAAAATAATCGTCATGTAAAAAAATTTGGGTTGTAGCCATCCCAGAAAGATGACCGCCACAAGCTCCAAGGTGTCAGTCATTTAAAAATTGTTCAATCTCTTCATGGGTTAATCAATGTTGTAAGACAATATCAATTCCACGATGGTACAAGGTGTCACCAATGATAAGGTAGCTCTTTGAATGGTTTCTAATACGACGTCATTCATCACATGAAATTCTAGGCTGAAGCGTTGGGTTTGGAGATAGAGAAGAATGTCTCCATACCATGGATTAGATGTACTAATGAGGAACAGGGATTCATCGGGAAGGGAATCATTGGGATCAGTATTATCATCAGTATGGGGAAGATTGCAAATTAATTCCGCAAAAACCAACAATTTTTTAGCCTTGGATTTGGCAAACTTGAGATCGAATTCTTGGAAAATGGCGATCCATTTCAAATATTTACCCCTTATTACTTGACGAGTCAAGATGTGGTACATGGGGTTCGATTCTGCAATGACCGTGGTAGTGCGTACCAAAATATAGTCGTGAAATATTTGGATGGAAATAATGGTTACTAGAGCCAACTTTTTGACATTGAATATTGAAGTTCGAGACCGATAGACTCTTACTCAAATAGTAGATCACATGTTCGGTGTTGTCATCATCCTCTTGTACTAACACCATAGAAATAGTGGAAGTAGAGGTAGCCAAATAAAGGATATAATATTTTGAATAATTTGGTAGATGCAAAAGCGGTGTATTCATTAAAGCATGCTTAAGAGCATCAAAAGAGCGTTGAGCTGTTGCATCTGTTAGGTAGCTAGAGTGGTAGTGGAGGCCATTCAATGTAAGGTGGACTAGGTCTACTATATTATTAAATAAGGCCCACAATGGTAGTTAGATATAATAAATGGGTAGTTAGATATAATAAATATAAGATGACTTCTTAAAAGGATTTGCTTCTAGAATATTCCTCCTCTAGAATGTTTTTAGGTGATGGTAGAACTATATAAATGGGTTCAAGCAATGTAATGAGATATGAAGAGAAGTATTGTACTTGGAGCTGAAGATCATTAAGAGGAAGCCCCCTCGAAGAGGCAAGTGAACAAGAGATGATCTCTTCCATAATAGGATGCATTGTATGGTGTTTCCCTACCCTAATTAGGTTTGGTGCTTTTTTATTCAGATATTTGGAACTTAACAAGTGGTATCAGAGCACTTTCCTTAGTAGGAAGTGTGGGTGAATATTTTTATTTTTTGCAGATTTATTTTTCAAAAAAAAAGAGGGTCGCAACATTTCAGACAGTTTCTGTAGGTTTTGGTGAAAACTTTGCAAACCCTAGTTGGTCAAGTTATTTGCATTTTAAAATCTGCAATTTTTTTTTTCGCGGACGACAATGTGATTTTTCTGATTTTTGTAGCAGTTGGGGATGAATTTTAAAACAAAAATTGCATATCTGAGTTCCTCTCACAATTTCACCCAATTTTTAAAAAAAAAACATCTAAATCGGAGTTGTGGAAGTGAATATATCACTGATTTAAAATCAGTGATTTTTGGGTTTTTCGTGATGGCAACGAGACTACATAATTCATAAATTTTCATCAGGTGCTGAGATTGCTACGAGATCAGTGCCATTGGATAGATAATTTTAAGATATTTCTTTTGAGATATTATATGTGATGCTTCCAATGTATATGCACTATCAACTCAAGGAAATTCTACACACGATTGAAGCACTTAAATCTCAAATGCATGACATTCAAGAAGGTCTCAGGGATGATTTCTATAGTATTCATAAGTCCTTGGTGAGAATGAATGAGAAATATACTTTGATGAACATCATGAATGAATATCATCAAGAAGTGTATTCTTGGTATTGTTATCACTGAAATTTCGTCCGCACATGGCGACAAGAACTCAACATCGTCAAACAGTAATGAAGTCATTCATGGCACTGAATTAATTTCACAGCATTACAAAAAGGTCAAAAACTATACAAAGTAACCAAAAATTGAAGGGCGCTTTACATAATTTTGGTGCACTCGCACATGCATGGAACAAGAACGTACCATGCGCGCATACGCACATGATGCACGACTGTTGGCGCAAAAACCCGCACACCTGCTAAACGACGCATTTATTGAATTGGTCGGCCTCCCAACCACTTATGAATCAGCTCCCAAGCCGATTTGACCCTCAAATATGAGTTGAATCCGCATGGTAGGCTGGTCAAAGACCTAATGAAGCCCTAAAGAGCCCCTTTTCACACTTCAAAGGAGTTACATAATCACCCAATGCAATGCTATAAAAAGCCATGAAGAAACATCATTTTCTCAAGGATTTTCATGTAATGTTATGCTGCCTAGATTGTTTTAAGGACTCACTCCTTGGAAATAACACATTGGCACCATTTCATTGAGCTATCCACCTCTCCATTGAGTGGATTTGCTTGGGAGTTCTTTCACCACCATTTTCATTTTCTTGTTGTAGGGAGAGCAAGCTTGTGAGGGTCAAAGAACCTTCCTTTGAAGGAAGAAGGGACTCATAGTCCCCTTTCTTCATTGTGCTTTGATTTCATCAATATATCAGCCCAAAAACATTGGTGATATTGGTCTTTTTGTGTTTGTTATTTCTTTATCCATATGCTCATGATTTTAGTTTGTATTAGTTTAATTTTTTCTTATGGTTTTGTTTTTCTTTCTCTAACTCTTTCCTCTATAGCTATCATGCTCAACAAGACCCAACTGGGCATGTAAGCACCTCTTATTTGCTCACCATGGTGACGAAAAGGGTGAAAACAGATTGGCGACCATACTAGGGAGAAGGTATCAATTGCTCCCTCATTTGGGTTTATGTTTCTTTCCTTTCAGTTTGTTTAACTTGCAGGTGCAGAAACCGGCCTCTGCCGACCTGCTAACCAGTCAATTCACAGGAGAATTGAGAGATATCCATCTGGATTTTCTTTCTCGGTCATTTGTCATAGGTGCACGAGTATTCCACCCCACAGACGTGCATCGTGCATGCATGCACATAAAACACAACCTTTCTCTGCGCACATGCGCTTTCTGTCTCAACTCTGCTCGCGCACCCACACTCTGCGCGCTTCTGTCTGCCCCAGGGGCCGTGCATTTGATTAAAATTTCTCATTGTAAGTTATTGGAATGTGGGGAAGGTCTTTTGCCTTCTTAAGAATGATGTTATGCATGCTCTAAATACTGCACCACACTTAGTCCCCTCACCATATAAAGGGGTTAGTCTAACACACATAGGCACTTAGGAGGATAAAAATCAATTTCCCTTCTTTGCTTTTAGCCACGTGGATGGCTTGTTTTGACTAATAATCTAAGTTGGAAAATCATACTTAATCACATATAACTCACATTTGGGACCAGAAGTTGAAGTAAAAATCCTTGAGTATGCTCTTCTCTCGTGCCTTCAAGCGATCTTGAGAATCATAAAAAGATTGCGAAAACAATCTCATCTCCCTTAACAAAGTTTTAAAACCTTTAGGAGAGGACAACGTCCCTTTTTGGGACCCCTCTTAGTTTCATTTTTCAAACACATTTTAAACTTGTAATGGGCCCATACATGCCCACATGCTACAAAGATAGAATAGTGGTTGGAATTTTTCTTTCTTAGATCAAAACACTAGGAGAGTTTAAAGGTTTGTAACGGTCCCATACATGCCCATATGTTCAATCTAGGATAGTTTCATTCTTTTTCTAGATTACATCATCATAGGGAGTTAAAGGATAGTAATGGACCCACATGTCCACATGCTAGCTTCCTAGGGCTTTTGAATTCTGCAAGGTTGTACCAATGACATCTAGCTAATTAGGTAATCAAACTCTTGTAAGGACCAAGCGAAGTCCACATGCAACAAGGTGACATCTAATTAACTAAAACTTGGCACACTTTCACTCACACAAAAAATTCACTCATCACTCACATAGCCTCTTCTCGAAACGTGGAGGCCTAAGTAAGTTTCCTCCAAAGGGATTCCGAAAATACCCCATCTTTTCTTGACAGGACTATCCACTCCTACTTTTAATCAAACAAGGTTGGTTCTCACCCCCAACCTCACAAAACAACATCATCTAAAATCTTTCTAAAAACTCACTAAGTTTTCCTCCACATGAGGTGCCAAATTTTTTTTTTTTAGTCTAGGTAGGATTTCGGGGATAGGCATCCAAATAACTCCCCGTTATCTAGTTCTCGCATTTTCAAAACATAGAGGTTGTCAAATAGGGAACTTCAAATCCTCCAAGTCAAGTGTTCCAATCACCATAAGGCAGGGAGATACCCGTGAAGGGTTGAAGGCCGAGGTCCAGTTGTTCTGTGCATCCCCCCTTGAGGCACCCACCTCTTGGATGGGATCCAGCCCGTGACCCATTTCTTAGGACGAAAATCTAAATGCCGCACTTTGACCGAGGTACCTAGTGACCAACTTTAGGACATCTACCCAGGTGGCGATTTTGGGCTGCAATTGCACCTTGATTGGATTTTGTGTGGCTATTGGGAAGTATCGCTAGCTCTTTCGGGATATGCCCCCTTTACCCCTCATTATAACCAATTGTTTCATCCTTCACTAGTTTCTCTTCCAGTGACTTCAGACCCCACTGTTGAGTACTATTGGAAGGTCCAGTGCTATTTGAGAGGAAGGACGTTACATCTTCTAGGACACGAGTATTTGCTTTCTTTTGATTTCCCCACACGGACAAAACCCTCTTACCCACATATATGCTTCTTTCTCATTTATGTATGATGCAC
>CBVK0100965913.1:0-24221 GCA_900067695.1 Picea abies | reverse complement strand
ACTAAACTCACCAATGATCCTATATTGCATGACGCCACATGGTCTGCAATGCCAACAAAACTTCCTTCAGACATACCAAAGTTTGAGGGAAAGGCGGGGGATGACCCCGCCAACCATGTCATGACCTTTCATCTATGGTGTTCTTCTAATAGCATTATGGATGATTCCATCAAACTGCGATTATTTCAACGCACACTTACTGACCCATCAACCAAATGGTATGTCGAAGAAAAATCAGGGTCCCATGCGACCTTTGAGTCATTGGCCAAAGCATTCTTGAACTTTTTCCAATTACCCATCCGCCATGACAATGGTCTAGAACTGCTGTCTAACTTCAAACAAACCTTAGCCACACACATCGTTGACCACATTCATGAGTGGCGTAGGCGATGTAGTCTGTGTAAAGCAGAAACCACCAAGCAACAGTGTCTAGACTGGTTTCTTAGATCACTTGTCTTTCTCCTTGGAAAGGATGTAGCTTCCACCTTCCCTCAATATGAAGAAGAAGCCATCAGTAAGGCCCAACAGTATGAACTCATCTATGCACAGTCAGGGTACTTATACATGGTACTTCCCGATCTTCCAAAACCTATGCCATTTGGCTAAGACAAACCTGGGATGTCCCACTCAGCAGACAGACTAATAGGTGCCACCACACACCATGGTCCACAACCCCAACCACCACCGATGTATGGAACACCTCAATACCCACCAGCCTATGGGGGCACTTCTTATTACCCCCCACCCCCTTATCAACAACCATACCCGGTTGCTATACCTCCACCCATCAGTGGACCATCACTGACACCTCCCATACATCCACCTATTCCCACAAATAGTGGTACTCCCTCAACATCAGTTTATAGTACTAGTGAAAGCACTACGCCTTCCTATGTACCTTATGGATCGGTACCACCACAAAATCCATATTTTCCGTTTCCTGGTCCTCCACAACCCATGGCTCCCTCACATCCTCATGCGGGGGTAAATTTTGTTCAACCCTCTGCTTCTCAACAATACCAAAATTTTGAACAGTTGAACACAGCCAACCCAACTCACCCTTCGAACAATTCCAAGAAGAAAGGATGAATAGGGAATAATAAAAACCCTGGTCAAGGAGGACATCAACCCCCACAACACCAACCCACTGGGGGCAACTAGAACCAAGGGAACCAAAACCCCCAAGGGGGCAATAATACCAACAAACGTCAAGGGAGAAATAATGTTAAAACCATCTTCCCTTGTGCCCTTTGTGGTGAATTCAGTCATTACACTCACCATTGCCCCCAGATCACTGATTTCAAACGGTTGAAAGACTCTAGGAGCCTTCCCCCTTCTCCTGCACAAACTGTCCCTCAGCAGGCACCACAACAGTATGTGCAACAACCCCCTCCCACCATGCTACAAAATCCTATCCCATATCAAGGGGTGATAAACACCCAATAGGACATGCAACATCCCCCACATCAGGTAGGTCAATACCACAACCCCAACAATCCAGCAGAGCGTACAATTCTCCTCACCAGTGAAGAAGAAATTCTTCTGCAGACGTGTAATCGTTAGTATCATACTCCAGCTGAGTCTACTCCTATCTCTCCAGAGACAAACCCTACACCGACAGGACCCCTGTTGGTGATCCCTCGCCCTTCCGCTGAACCACCACTTCGCATCCCTCGCATCCCATTGCATTGGAATGTCCACAATCCACAGGCTAGGGAAGCTCGTAACTATAGCTTGGTCGATGACTTATCACAATCCCTGGCTGCCATGTCAGTCTTGGAAGTCCTCCAGACTTGCCCTACTTAGCGGAAATCACTACTTTCCACCTTGGGGGCAGTCGACCCTGCAGATACTCGACTCATCACCTTTGATCTTGACAACAATGAACCTCGTCTTCCCGCCCTATTCGCTATTCAAATACTAGTAAAAATATGGAACATCACCATTCATCGGTGTATCATCGATGAAGGTGCATCTACATGCATCATGTCCAAAACAGTATGGCAGAAACTTGGTTCCTCGTAGCTCATACCCTCCGCCATCACATTACGAGCTTATGACGGACGACCATCATCTCTTGAAGGGCTCTTCCAAAATGTCCTCGTTGAACTCGGGGGAAAAACTATTCTCATTGACATCGAAGTTATCGACGCTCTGCTCGATTACAATATCTTGTTCGGACGTAGCTACATGTATGCTATGAAGGCAGTGGCATCCTCCATATTTCGGACAATCATATTCCCCCACAACGGGAAGATAGTGACCATCGACCAAGTCTCACATTATGAGCCTAACCCATCTGCCAATATCGATAACATTCTTCCCCTCATTCGCACAAACCAAGACGCATATCCACTCGTCGAGATGGGTCCTAGGATTTTTAAAGATCCATCCTTGTTAGGGACGTACCATGGAGAACCACCACTCCTTCATCCTGCTAATCAAGTATGTGTCATCTCATCTAACGAAACTCACACAGAGGATGCTAATCCTCCTCATGAGGCTTCAGTCATTCCTGACGTCTCAACAGTCGCAGAACAACCTCTGTCGGAGCCTCCTGCACACTCGTCGAGCCCAATAGTCCACGAATCCACATCCCCTCAAGGGCATAGTCCCATTTGGGAGACAGTTCCCGAACCCCTCACCCAAATTCCCTTCTTTTACCCTCCACCCGGTATAGAATCTTTTCAGGTAGCCGCAACGCTCACACTACCTAATATGGTGTTAACAATCCCAGTGTGGTATTTACATCCACCTGAGATGGTCCCTCGTCCATCCCTTCCTCCACAGGAAGGCCTCCCCATGATGATTCCCATCCTTACCCCCACTACTCCCATACTCCCTAACCCCCCTGCTACCGCTGGGGGTAGGAGAAAGAAGAAGGAGCCCACCGCTCCAATTCCTCCCCGCATCCCACCACCTTGCGAACTATGTGAGAAAGAGGGCCACCAAACCAACAATTGCCCATCCCTACCTGAATTACGGAATTTGATTCCCCCCCAATCAAACCCCCACAACACCCGTCACTACTGCTAGTCCCCCCACTACCACGCACCCTTCCAGTAGTAAAGGGTTGAGGACCAAATATGCTTGTGCTATATGTTCAGAGTATGGCCATTACACCCACCATTGCCCAGCACTGCCGCGCTTTCGACAGACATTAGCGACCATACGCTAGAAATTCTAGAACAACCCATACCCTGCTACATCCTCGTCAACAAATATCACTGACATCCGTTATGTCACCACTTCAGTCAATGAACGGATGAGATGCCCTTGCTCTCTCTGTGATTCATTAGCTCATTTTATATACCAGTGTCCTATGATCCTAGAATATAGGCAACGCCAATTGGCCCTGCTTCACCAACTCACAGAGACGACCAATGACCTTACCTCGTCATTAGCGGATCTTCATGTCATTTCTCCTAAGCCCGAGTCACTCCCAATGCCTCCATGGTTCTTAAATGACGTCTCTGAGGATTTACCCCGCAACCCCCCCCAACTCTCCTGCTCATCCCTCTATGGACACTCTCCACCCAACCACCATGGGTACCCCTCAGTACTTCAATATATGGTTTATGTCGAGCGAACCCTCACCATATCCTGGCATTATTCCCCCTGCTTCTCCATCAGGGGGCAACCACTCCATCACTAAGGTCACTCCTCACGATCCCTTATATTCCCACCGTTTCCAATGCGATGAGGAAATATTGGAAGAGCTACACTGCCCAGACTCTCCCTGGGACACACTACATCATCGTGCACTCTTCCTTCCATAGGAATCCCTCATGCCTCCTAACCAAAACCCCATTTACGTAGTCGAAACCAAAGATTTTATCCCATCCGGGCCTATCGATTGGTTCAACAATCCCATTCCTGCCCCCGACGCTTTTGAAGAAGGTAATATGGCCAACATTTCTCCCACCATCAAAATCGACATTTCCATTAAAAATGGCATCGTCGAAGAAATCATCATTGGAGCTGCTTGCACTCCTCAGGAAATCGTCGCATATAAAGCCCTCTTCCAGGAATATAGGGATATTTTCTCCTGGTCATACACGAAAATGCCTGGCCTCGACCCCTCTATTGTCGAGCATCGCATCGACACCTGGCTTGACATCACACCAGTTCACTAGAAACAACGACCGCTACACCCATTCAAGGCCGTAGCTATCAAAGACGAAATTGACAAATTACGTACGACTGGGTTTATTTACCCCATCACCTACACTTCATGGGTTTCCAACCCTGTACCCGTCGACAAAAAATAGGGCACTATCCACGTTTGCACAGACTTTCACGATCTCAATAACGCATGTCTCAAAGACAACTTTCCAACACCTTTCATCGATCAAATTATCGACGACTGCGCCAGCCACAAGGCTCTCTCCTTTACGGACGAATTCTTTGGCTATAACCAAATTCAAATTCACCCAGCCGATCAATATAAAATCACATTCATTACCCCATGGGGTACTTTCGTATATCATGTCATGCCTTTCGGCTTAAAAAATGCCGGCGCAACTTTCCAGCGGGCGATGACATACATCTTTCATGATCTGGCTGAAATCATCCTCGCCTACCTGGACAACCTCACAGTTCGATCCAAGAAACGCACCCAACATCTCGATGATTTACGAAT
The DNA here is from genome assembly GCA_900067695.1 of Picea abies. Taxonomy (NCBI): domain Eukaryota; kingdom Viridiplantae; phylum Streptophyta; class Pinopsida; order Pinales; family Pinaceae; genus Picea; species Picea abies. Next base: position 19,579 of record CBVK0100965913.1, on the reverse strand, counting down.
CATCTTTCAACAGTGTCGCTAGTACAACATCCGCTTGAATCCTCTCAAGTGCGTGTTTTGCGTCACCGCAGGGCGCCTCCTCGGTTTTATCGTTTCCCAAAGTGGTATTACCGTAGACCCCCTCAAAGTCAAAGCCATCACCGAAATTCCACCTCCTCAGAGTTTACGACAACTTTAGAGTCTACAGGGCAAAGCTAACTTTCTTAGATTCTTTGTTCCGGATTACGCCATATGCACACACGGCTTCCTCCGCTTACTACGTTACAACATCCCTTTCCATTGGGACGACCATGCCCAACAATCGTTTGACGATCTTAAAGCAGTGCTTTCAAATGCACCTTTAATTAGTGCACCTGACTATAATCGTGACTACATCCTCTACATATCAGCATCAGCTGTATCAGTATTCGGCGTCCTCGTCCAGCTCGGAGATGACAATCGTGAACATGTCATTTACTACGTTAGTAAGAACCTCTCAGGACCACCCTTGAAATACAAACACGAAGGGAAACTTTCTCTTGCATTTGTCCTCGCAATCCTGAAACTGCATCATTACATTCTGCTTCGCACCACAAAGGTTGTCGCAGATTCCAACCCTATGCAATATTTGCTCAGCCGTCGACAAGTTAACGACAAATTCGCTCGATGGATTGTTATCCTTCAGGAGTACGACCTCGAGTTTTCAACCCCTAAGAGTAAGAAGGCCCTCGTTCTTGCCGAACTTGTCACGACCCTCCCCTCTGACACCACCAGTGCCCCCGTCAATACCGACTTTCCTAACGAACATCTCTTTTACATCGCTTCTGATGATCCTTGGTATGGAGACCTTCTCGTCTACCTACGAACTCAAAAGTTCGGTAACCATATATCACGAGATGATCGTCGACGTATTCTCCATCAGACCCCCCGCTATCTCCTCATCGGAGACATCTTATATCGATGGGGCGTCGACACCATTCTTCGTCGTTGCCTGACTATTGACGAGGCCGATAGAGTCTTAAACGACTGCCACAGTGGCGCTTGTGGGGGCCATCTTTCGGGTATATCCATGGCTCAAAATATTATCCGAGCCGGTTACTTTTGGCCTACCTTGTTTCATGATTGCATTCATGCCGTGAAACGATGTGAGCAATGTCAGCTCTACACCAACAAAGCCCGAGCTCCCCCCGCTCTTCTTCACCCTGTCATTACTGCGGGCCCTTTTTGTAAATGGGGCATTGACTTTATGACTTGTAATCCCCCCTCCAGCAATGGTCACAAATATATTGTTGTCGTCGTTGATTACTTCACCAAATGGGCCAAAGCTATGCCAACTTTCAACAACACCGCTGACACTGCAGCGCGTTTTTTCTTTAATCATGTCATATCCCATTTTGGAGTACCACTCCAACTTGTTTCCGACCATGGGAAACACTTCGAGAATGAGATCTTCGTTGAACTCTCATCTTGGTTAGGCTTCTCTCACAAGTTTTCCTCACCATATTACCCTCAGTCAAATGGACAGGTCGAGGCAGTTAACAAAGTCCTCAAGACCATGTTACAGCGCACGGTTAATAAACATAAAACCAACTGGCATCATATGTTATTTTCTATGCTATGGGCTTATCGAATGGCAGTAAAGACCGCTACAGGTTTCATGCCATTTTATTTAGTTCATGGGGTTGAGGCAACTCTTCCCATCGAGTGCGAAATTCCCACCCTACGCACCGCAATTGAGCTATTACCTGACACTGCTCCGATGGAGCAACGCTTGCTGAACTTGGAGTATCTGGATGAAGATCATCGATCTTCCTTACAGAACAACGAGGCAGCTAAAAAATGATCCAAGGCTACCTTTGATCACCATGTCAACCTTCGGTCATTCCGTGAAGGCGACCTTGTCCTAGCTTATGATATCGCTCATGATACCTTTGGCCACGGCAAATTCGAGTCACTTTGGCATGGCCCTTACATCATCCAACATTGCCTCACCAAAGACACATACATCCTGGCCTCCCCCGAAGGCCTCTCGCTCAAGGAACCCATCAATGGGTTATACCTCAAGAAATTTTATGCTTAGAAGTAGTCATTCTACTTTAGGTTATTTTTTCTTTTTAGTGTTTTTAATCTTTTTTCTCCTACCCTCTCGTCTAAACTATCCTTTGTGCTATTGACAGATACTTCCTCCACCAGCCTACCACATTGGTTAAGCCGACGGCGCCAGCCATTGGACACAAAATCTCGCTTCGACGGCTTGGGCTCTATACACGCCCTCACACGAAATGCTACATTCAAGCGGCATATGTTTGGGGCCAACAACCAACAACCAAGCCGAATACACTGCGGTCATTGGCCTCTTGGCCAACGCCCAACATCATCATATTTTTCACCTTAGCGTCTTCCTCGACTCTCAACTAGTCGTTCTCCAGCTCAACAATGTATATCGTGTACACGATCCGTACCTCTTTCGCAAATACCTGCAGGTTAGACTGTTATCTCGACATTTTGATTCCATTACATTTACACATATTCCAAGACAATTGAATCAAACAACAGATCAACTAGCTAACATAGTGTTAGATTGGCATATATCACATCAAGCTACACATACATAAACATATCATAAATCCTGTCACGACATATATATAGAATAGACAACATCAAACAAAAAGACATGTAGACAACATCAGGATCTCAAAAAAGGTATACTCATGTATATATCGATATCAAGGCCCATCAGGCCATCTGAATGTTTACATACAAAAATACATGTGCTCGTAGGCCAGCACAACACCTCGGTACAAAAATCGGCTCACCAGCCTATATACACCCAAAATGATATACATCATACATCAGTCATGGTGCCTCTATCGCACCACCACCAGCTCCTCCCTTAGGAGGAGGTGGTGGCCCACCACCACTTGCCCCAGGCGGTGGTGGACCACCCACAGGACCCTCCTACCCCAGCGGCAGGCGTCCACTAGTCATCGCAGTAAGCACGACTGCTCACCGCACTATGGCCCGCCATGGTGCCGGCACCTCCACACACCGCTCCAGGAAGTTCTCATCCTGGATACGTGTCCACTATTGCAGCAGGTACAAATGAGGTGGCAATGTGGGCCCTACAACTATATATAGGCCTTTTTCCAAACTTCCACTCACCATTCCGGGAGCCCAAGGAGTCCATTTTTCAAACCGTCTTCAGCCATGGGATCAGCATCCCGCCACCTACATCATAGCTGTCCCTGGGTCACTTTTCATCCTGAGCCCCCGGGGCTCCTTTTTTTTTTCATATCATGGCTAGGTACGCAAGTGCATTGTCACATTTATCAAATACATGCTCATATCTTAATTCTTTTCAGATATTGTTCACTTTGGGTATTTGGTTGTTATGTGCGCAGGTACTTGCTCATCGGTCATCAACATCATCCCTTCAGGTATATATTCAGCACTGGCATGTAGTCTCTCCCGCTATATTGCATTTACATTTCCAGTCACACCCGCTGATATTGGCCTTTAGGATCCTCATTCCCGGCTTTGCAGTACCCACACCTCCATTTGCATCTTCGGTACTGTCACCCGGTAGCATTCTTACCCACATGAGTTGTTCCATTCCTAACACCTTTTTGGCACTTTTTGACACTCATGCTATTCTTCATTACCCTTTAAGGATGGGAGTCCCGATAGTCTTTCATCATGTCATGAATCAACCACATACTTCTTCTCCTCATTTTGCTAGCTTTCCATATGGACTCCCAGATCATCTCTTTACAGGTTCTATTTCTTTTACCTGCACTTCCGCAGGATCATGAACCCTCCATTTCATCCATCATCAGTTTGCCCATCTGCGAACCTAACCTTCATTTCACCTTCCGCATACAGAAACTCACCAATGGGGCCCCCACCCTTCATCAGTTTCCCAAGAAAATTCTGCCCTCCCTGGGGCACTCATTTCACACTGGGGCACTCGTTTCTGTATTTGTACATTTCTCCCCAAATTATTCATTATTTATTGTACAAATTCCTTTATTTCCAGTCTTTAAATTTTCTTTTGTCGTCACCGTTGGCGACTTGCTTCCTTTTGGCCACACGCAACCCATGTCACCCTTGGTTGGAGCATTTCTTCTCATCTACCCTTGCCGGCATCGTCCATATCTTCAGAATACTCCACAGGTCATTTACCTCTACCCTCTGCATTTATTCACCTTGTCCTACCTCTGACACAACTTATCACCGGTCTTGTCGTCCCCCTGACCCTTGACCTTGTTACACGATTGCGGCCACTTTTTATCTCACACATCCTCCAACCAAGGGCAGTCTTGCGTCTTCTCATTTTTTGACTTCGTCCATGTACCTCTGCCACTTCCTCACCTCAGTAGATTCTATGAAGTCCTTTGCCTCTGGGAGTCGTGTTACCCTTTTGTCGACATCAACACCATTTTTCCAGAAGGGCGACAGTATCTTGATTCTCATTCTCCACTTAATGAGAGATCTCGAATGGCACAGGGAGAAACACTATTGCTCCCTACTGTCGTTGGCCCCCATAACATTCGACGCCAACACTTTCTCATGTTATGGTGAGTCTTACTTTGCGACTATTGCATTTATTTCTATCATTTGCCGAAGACCTCTGAACTTGGTAGGGCCATCAATGCCCGCATTATCGCCGATACTTATTACCGCGATCATTGCCCATTATTCAGAGTATGTTCCTTTACAGAATTGTCTTCTGCCTTTATCATCACCGCCCCTGAGGGCACTGCAGTTGTCTACACCAACACTTTAGTCATATTTTTTCAGAGTGACATAACATGAGCATGGGGCATGCCCGCCTCATTTGTACACAATTTTCTTTTTTTTGCACAACTCTCAGAAGGTCGGGTCCTACCGGTTCTTTTTTTCTCCAACGGATCACTCTGAAAGATCCCACTATTTCTCTCTCTTACAACAACATTCAAATTAGAAGAAACATTGATGGATTTCGGCTATACGTATGCTCCTAACCTCATCCATCAGGGGGCATCTGTTATCACTGAAATTTCGTCTGCACATGGTGACAAGAACTCAGCATCCTCAAATAGTAATGAAGTCATTCATGGCACTGAATTAATTTCACAGCATTACAAAAAGATAAAAAACTATAAAAAGTAACCAAAAATTGAAGGGCGCTTTACAGAATTTTGATGCACCCACACATGCGTGGAACAAGAATGTACCATGCGCGCATACGCGCACGATGCACGGCTGTTTGCGCAAAAACCCGTGCACCTGCTAAACGATGCATTTATTGAATTGGTCGGCCTCCCAACCACTTATGGATCAGCTCCCAAGCCGATTTGACCCTCAAATTTGAGATGAATCCACATAGTAGGCTGGTCAAAGACCTAATGAAGCCCTAAAAAGCCCCTTTTCACACTTCAAAGGAGTTACATAATCACCAAATGCAATGCTATAAAAAGCCATGAAGAAACATCATTTTCTCAAGGAATTTCATGTAATGTTATGCTGCCTAGATTGTTTTAAGGACTCACTCCTTGGCAATAACACATTGGCACCATTTCATTGAGCTATCCACCTCTCCATTGAGTGGATGTGCTTGGGAGTTCTTTCACCACCATTTTCATTTTCTTGTTGTAGGGAGAGCAAGCTTGTGAGGGTCAAAGAGCCTTCATTTGGAGGAAGAAGGGACTCATAGTCCCCTTTCTTCATTGTTCTTTGATTTCATCAATATATCAGCCCAAAAACATTGGTGATATTGGTCTTTTTGTGTTTGTTATTTCTTTATCCATATGCTCATGATTTTAGTTTGTATTAGTTTAATTTTTGCTTATAGTTTTGTTTTTCTTTCTCTAACTCTTTCCTCTACAGCTGTCATGCTCAACAAGACCCAACTGGGCATGTAAGCACCTCTTATTTGATCACCACGGTGACGAAAAGGGTGCAAACAAGTATGCTTTGGAAGATGAGCATGATGATTGGTATATGAATAGTTTTAATTTCTAGGATGACAACCACTTCCATCTTCTATTTGATGACTATCATTCGCCTCATGTAGAACACATTATGGAGAGAATTCCAACACCTTCTATGCACACTATTTTTTAGTGTTCTTCAGTACTAGTGTTTTATTCATATGATTTTGTGGATATAGAGGGATCTACATATTTGGATCCCCATGATAAATGTAGATTTTTGGAGCATCATTTTCAACTGGTTCTTGAGTTCATATATCTTCCACATGGAGTTTACATGAGCACTTGGACATGGGACTTTGGTTTACAATGGTGGTTGGATTACTTCATCATGGTGGATTTCATTTCTATATGGGACCCTACTTCAGCACTATGGTTCACACTTCAACACTATGGTCCACACTTATCCATCGGACCCTGATATATGGTTTTCCACCCTCATAACAAGTGTTAAGGACATTGCTTTCATAAGGGGGAATGCAATGTTAGGTAGCTAGAGAGGTAGTGGAGGCAATTCAATGTAAGGTGGACTAGGTCCACAATATTATTAATTAAGGCCCACAATGGTAGTTAGATATAAAAAATGGATAGTTAAATATAATAAATGTAAGAGGACTTCTTAGAAGGTTTTTCTTCTAGAATATTCCTCCTCTAGAATGTGCTTAGGTGATGGTAGCACTATATAAAGGGGTTCAAGAAATGTAATGAGATATGAAGAGAAGTGTTGTTTTTAAGGTTTCTTTTTATACTTGTCTCTAATGTAATATTTATAACTAATATTGCATTTTCTTTCTGCTCCAACCTTTGTTTAAATCCACTTTTATACATGTCATTGTTTTAGACTGTTGAGATATTAGAAATAACAAATTTATTTATCTATAATGCTATTGGATGATTTTTTTTATGTCTTATTGTAGAAATGATGGCAAATGCTCATGTCAGCATAGATTTTCTCTCTCGGGCAATGTATACTTAAGACAACACAGAGTATTAAAGGCATTTTAATACAATGACTAGTTCCTTGTTTCAATTGGACTGTACATATCTCAAGACATCTCCAATTTAAATACATTTATTTATTTTAAAGAATAGCATAAAGTGTAAGTCCTCTTTTTTTTCAATTGAAGTGTACATATTTCAAGATAGAAGGCATGCATGTTATATAATGAAGTCAATTAATTAAATTGTATCGCTTAATTTCTAAGAATGTTGCATAGCTGCTTAGTTCATTGTTTACAGAGACTAAGTTGTCATGTAACTCTTGTTATACTAAACAATATGACTACAATACTATTCTAATATAAAATAAACCATTTCAAAAAAATAAATTTTTGATTTTTAATGTTTTATTTGTATTCAATGTTGACAAATCTTTAATATAAAATAAACCATTTCAAAAGAATAAATCTTTGATTTTTAATGTTTTATTTGTATTCAATGTTGACAAATCTTTAATGAACTAATGATAGGTGTAAGAAAGCTCGAAGGGTCTATGGGTGTGAATTACAGAAAGAAATTTCACATTGAGGATTTTAATGTATATTGTTTTTTTATAAAAATTCTAGGATGATGTTTAAATGTGTTTTTTGGTTTTAAAATTTCTAAGATGATGTTTAAAGGCTTTTGTTAATCAAATAGTGTTTTTAGCTTTAAATTTAAGTGGGTATTTAGTAGGAAGCTAAATGAAAATTGATGAGGGAAAACTAATGGTTTGGTAACTAGAGCATTGTGAGACTTTTTGTAAGATTAAATTTGATAATATTGCTAATTTCTACGAGATATTGGGATAATTTATTTATAATTTAAAAAAATATTTTATATTTATTAAATTAAAATAGAAGTGTTTAATTGTTTTGATGAGATGAAATTTTATATCTATAAATTATAATTTACTATAAAATCAAAATAAAAAACATGTTTTTCTAATAGGAAAAGAATTCTAAAATATACAATTTTTTTTTGTACTCAACCTGTAAGAAAGCATTTTGTATTCTACATGTAGGAAAGCATGAGGTCCCGTAAGACAAGTGCACCTTTCTTCAAGAGATGGGAGGATGTCTTCTGATCAAACCTTGCTGAGTCTCCAGGATGGATATTGTAATCCTGCTATGTAAAAACTTTGTATACTGTTGTATATAAACGAGAAACTTTCCCGTGGAAAAAATTGTAGAAAAACATGTAAAAAGGGTACTATGTAATATTGTTAATTAAGATTTTCTATTTTTTTTTTACCAAAGGAGGAGATAGGACAGTTGACATATAGGCTCCCCCGTCTCTCGCTTCCATTCTGATCATTGCCCTTTCGCATCCGTCCCATATAAGTGTAGTATCATCCTGTAATAAGCTTTCTTCTCTGCCTTCGTCTCTCGCATCCTTCCCATTTGCTCTCTCCTCTTCGCTTCCTCCGCCTTCTGGATTTCCTCTTCGCAGAGGGCGCTAAGGCCGGCGAGGCAGAAGAAATCAGCCTCCTCCTGGAGCTCCCGCAGGAGGCCGACGTCCTGCAGCCACACGGTGCCGCTGCGGAGATAATTCAAGACATGAGCGAACCTACGGTTGTCTCTGTCGATTCTGATGACGGAATTCTTGTTATTATTATCATCTTTTGGCCAATGGCGGAGCACCAGGGCGGCGAGCATGGAATCCTGGTCAGTGCACAGAGTCGTCCGCGAGGTTTCGAACCCCTGACCTCCCACCCGCAGCACTACCCAGTCGTCCTCCTCTCTGACATTTCTTGACGCTTCCTTCCAGTCAGGATCGGTGGCCGGCTTCATTGACTGCATTGTATTGCCTAATCAAGTCCTTATTTCGTGCTTTAGGCACTGAATAAGTTTCGAACCAGAGAACTCTTCGCAATCTGTGCGACACGTGTCTTTCCTTTCACTCTGACTCAAGAGCTTCCGGTATGGTAAGGATTAAAAAACCCAAATATTTTATTAACGAAATCACTGTTTGATCAGATACATAACAATAATTGATAACAAAATGAAGAATTTATAATCGTCTTAAATCCATCTTAAATCTGGATGTATAGTATATATATGCGTAATATGTAATGGTTTGTGTAATTGTTTTTCTTTTAATTAAGCCGACTTCATTTTTATTATTGTTAATTCTTTTTAGTGTAAGAGACTCTTTGTTTGTGGGACAAGGGACCAAATTGGTGTATGAGACCCCATTGTTTGCTGGACAAAGGTCCCTACCTCATTAGTGTAGTAGTCTAAATGTTCTACCTTTTGGGGTTTTTTTGCCATTTTTCCGGGTTTTTTTGTCACTTTTCCGTTTGATTTTGCCATAAATCCAGTGATGAATGATTGGATCTGCAGATTTGAGTGGCTAAGTTTGTATAATACGAGTGCCCATGCATTCAGAAAGACAATTTGAACAATAAAAAATAAAGATTTTGTCCAAATTTACTTTGTCAGTCCGACCAATTCTTACTAAAAAAACCCAAAAGGTAAAATGTTTAACTAACACCTTTTAATTTTTATCTGTTTTAGTGATATTTTTTATTATAATTTGATTGATTTAATATTTTTTTTATCTATTTTAATTATATATTCAATAATTTTGATTATTACTTTATTAATCTTGATTGTATATAAAATTAAAAAGTATAACATTTAAACAATTCCCATTAACACGATTTAATATAGTTAATTTAACTAAAACTAGTAAGGATTTACGTACAACACTTCTTAATAATATCTCCAAAATTCTTACATTATAAGTTTTGCACTTTTGTCTTTGCCATTTGGATTGGGAAAAAATCTTAAAATGTGAGATCTAACAAGGGCTCATATATTTCGTATTTAAGAAGCAATTTTGATTTTATACCTTGCGATTTTAAGATGACAATTGTTATTAGTCTCTGCGAAAGTTAAGTAGGGACTTTAGCATTCGATAATGTGTTGACCATCCATTACTTTACGGTTGACTATAAATATTTTCAGCATTTCTAAACTTATATATAGATGAACAAAAATAATAATTATTTTATAATATTTAAATTGACTTTCTAAAACACTTTCTTGGCTAACTAGATCTATGTCTTATTGCGGAGCTTTGATAAATAAGGTAAGCTTTTCAATGTATTATAACAATGCATTTTTTGCAACCATTGGCGTTCAATTTATAATAACTTCATTGATTATCTTCTTCTTGACATTATCCGAGAATGTCGACAATGCATTATATATCCACTAACAAATCGATCTTTTCAATGACAAATCGATCTTTTCAATCCCCAGCTTATCCCTGACGGACAATTATGTGTCCACAAATTTGAGCCTTGATGTAACACCATGTTTCCCCCAGTGTGTAAAAATAACTATACTGGCCAAGAACCATGGCAAACTCAGAAATGTGAATGTGATGTGAATGGACCTTATGAAAAAGGTCGATGAATGTAAATAATATTATGAATGTATATATTGCAGGACTACTGAGAGGGGAAGTGTTGAAAAAGAGACCACGATGGCTGAAGAAAGGTGGTGGAAGGCACCTGGAATGGTGGCGTGAACTTCCACCAATACCGTATTTGGTCTTCACTGGCCCAGAGAACCAAGAGCGGCTCGCTGGCTCGAATTAAATGTCTCACAGACTGGTAGGTAGATGGCTCCTTAGGAATCAATGAGGGATGGAGGAGGTAAGCCGCCCATCTGTAAGAGTCTCAGGCCTGACCAGTGCGAGAAAAGTCGCGCCACACGCAACCTCGCAAGGGGAAAATGCGTGAGGGAAAAGCGCTAAGGGTTGACGCGAGGGAATGAAGGAGAAGGGAAGAGGAGGAGAACTCTGGAAAAACAAAGAGTGAGTGATAGCAGAGAAGAAGGAGAGTAACCTTCGTTCTCGGTCATTGGAAAATAGAGACGCAGTCTCGCAGCATCGTGGTCTCAGCTCGGGGGTAGCTAGTGGTAAATCCGTTGGGAGTCGCTGAGCCTACGGTTGGGTGGAAACGAGCACCCCTCTCAACAGTTGTAGCACTTCTGGTGTTTTTCTGATAAGTGTTTTACCTCTTGCATTTCAAAATGTATATTTTGACATTTATGCTCATAAATTGTGAAATTGTGAATGATTATAGTATAAGATTGTCTGTGTAGGGTTTTGATCGGAAATGGTAGATGTATGCTTGTAACAGAAAAACCACGCATGGCTTATGTTGATAGATAAATTTATTTATATGTAAGTTGAACTAAGTTAGACTTCCAGTCTGTTCTCAGGAATTTGTTTCCCTTATTTGTCTCCAGGAATGCCCTGGAATAGATCTCTCCATAGAGATACCCTTCTTGAAAAAGTTTACCAATAACCTAGAAAAATGACTTGAATGCGCAAGTCTTAGCAACCCGATACGAGGAAGAATCATCCTCTTGAAATCCTGAAATATCGATGTAGGGATAGGTGTTGATCGATAGACGAAAACCTGTCGGAAGATCTGTGGCCATTCACGGCCATTAGATTGGTAAAAGAAATGAGGGCGTTAAATGCCTTAACCCCTTTTCCTTTGTCTTCGTGAGTAGCGAAGAAATCGGGATTGTAGATCCCCAAGGTCCATGAGAGTATCTGGACCGTTGGTTTTTCCACGTCCAGGAAGTCGTGGGAGAGTGCACAGCGTGGGGACCAATCTGAACTGTCAGATCTCGGTTAGAAAACCTGACAGCCGTTGGATCTGTCAGGAGATACACGAGGGTTAAGCCCCCGTGAATAGGGGCAAAAGTCCCGAAAGAGGAGTCGGTATCGAGATTTCAGAAATCTTGGCGACAAGAGATTGGGACGCTCCACGGTGGAAGCCCCGAAATAAATCTGGACCGTTCGATTAAAGGAGGCCTTGTGTCGCGAGATTACCCACTTCGGGAAATCGGTAATCGAGGATTTGAGAGTCTCGTTGACAAGAGGTCGAGCTCTCATCTTAATAAGTCCCAACGGGAATAATACTGTGGTCTTATGAGAAGTGGTCATACTGGCCAAGGCATAGCCCAGAGGGCTAATTGATGATCGAAGCCTGTTCGACACTTCGACATTTCGGTACCCAAAATACCAAAAGGCATGTTCCTCTTGTGCTCGCAAGTCCCGAAACTTCGATTGGTGAACTCTCGAAATGTTAGTATATGATTAAGTCTCGATTAACAGACGAGATTCTCTTGGAGGATCCAAGGTCTGTAACGACCGTTAGATTTGAGGAAGAGACACAGGCATTAATGTCACGACCCTTTTTCCCTTGCAAGAAATGGCGAGCAAATCTGGGCGGCCAGGATCTATGCGCCTAGATCTGCGGCTAAGGTTTCATTCTGGAGCCCCCTTTCTGTTTTGCCTTTAACGAGGGAGGGGGGGGGTCCGGAATCAGGCACACATCTCTCGAACGGTCAAGATTCAGGCGCCTAGATCAACGACGCTCAAGCGAATTCCGGACCCCCTTTGCCATTTTTCCTTTAAAAAGGGGGGGGGGGAATGGTGTGTTATTGATGTGGGCCCCCCTCCTATCGTGTTTCCTTCTGTGCTGTTTATTTCCCCCTGCCACCTGTTCTCAACTTAACCGCGCGATGGGGCCCGTTCCTTTGACCACTCGCTAGCCCTGTAGAGGTTCAGCATATGCAGAATTGACACGGCTCGACGCTCTTGTAGCACTGAGTCGCGTAAGGCGAAGAAGTGCCATATTTGTTCGACCTGTGGTCGTGACCCGCGATCCTATGAGAACAGACGAGGGAAGAACTAGGTACGCTAGACCTCCGTAGATATTTCATGGGGTCTGATCATTGAGAAATCGACGAAGAATTTTATTTCTGTAGTGAGTGTGTGACACTTGATAGCACCGCCTTCACAAACACAACCTAAATACTAGTCATATTATTTTATAGTTTAGTCTCGACATTCCATCGCCTCCTTTCAACAATTAAATATCCACTAGTACTTGCCCAACTATCATGGATAACTTCTTCCACCACCTCACCTCTACCAACATGTCATACATTGGAGCACTACCAACAGGCCATACATTGGAGAAGGCAGTAGACGCTACACCACCATGGGCGGACATTGAAGCAAGAAAGACAGAGAGCTTTGTTTTGATCTGTTGGTGGTGGATGTTGATTGATTGTTAAGCATCCTCCTACCGCATTGTCGTTAACATTTCTGAAGGCTTTTAGAGCTTCCATTTCTCTATACTCCACTCGGCTCGATTATCTTGATTTATCGTCATCAAAGTTGAAGGAGATGGCAGTGTCTACACCTCTGGAGACCATCGCGGCTGCAGTTACCACCATCGAAAGCCTATACAGGTTCGACTCTCATTACCATCAATCAGAGCGCCATGTTATTCTATTATAATTCTAAATCTGTTTAGAGTTTCTTTGTGTATTGAGGGAACTTTTAAGTTTTGTTTACAAAAGTGGTTTTTTTGTGGTTTGCAGAATGAAACTCCCCAGCCCACCTCCCAGCATAACCGTGAGGTAAACCGAAAATCAAAGGAATAGACTGTGGATAGGAAAGGAAGGTCGTCAAAGGTGGGGTGCCTGTCACCTATGTTTGCGCCTGAGTTTTCAAAATATGACCATGGGAATGATGAATACTGGAGTTTTCCATTTCAAATGTTCCATTGAATTTGGGTTCTGCTTCCATATGCCCCTGATGTGTTTCCTTGCTCCCGTGCTCCTCTGTGATGGAAGTGGAACATTGGTAAATTTTAGCTTTAAAATTTCCACTTTAAAATGCATTAATTATTTGGAACTATGACCTCTTCTCCAGTCTGATTTCATGCAACAAACTTGTGATAACTTGGACTATGGTAGGATTCTCATGAACCATAGGTCTGTTGGTTTTTTGTTTACAATATTATTTTGATTGAAAATACATCTTATATTTGTAATCTTTCCCTACAAGTTTGGTATGGTCATATATCTTAGTTGTAGGGTTTTACTTGTTTGCAGGTAGAGAAACGTTATCCCCAAAGTGTGTCGAGTTGTAGCATCCCTAAAACATTGCGTCATCGGATGCCTGGGCAATGGCAAGCACATTAATTTATTACAGTGTGGAATTGACTAAAAGGACTCCCCGCCTGCACGCATTGATTTTTTCACATGGTCGCACTCAATTAGATTTATGTTCTGTTAGATCATTCATAAAACAAGATCGATGGAAGGAGTGTGCTCTCCATTTATTGACTTAACCATAGTGAGGTTTTGATTTTGCATCGATATATATGTGAATCAGGCTATCATGGCGCATTGTGCATCTGGCAGAACCTGTGTGTCGTGGGTACTCTTGTATTTCAAGGACGGTGTCTTCCAAGTGCCTGATTATGTCTCTCTAGCTTTAGGGTTGATCAACGTTTTCTGTTGGGCTGTTGATGAGATTCCATAGATTTTTACCAACTTCAAGTCTGGATCCGGAGATGGAGCCTCACTTGCATATCTTATGACATGGGTCGTAGCGTAAGAGGGATTTTACTCTCTTTCAATTTATGCATCTAATCATTTTTGGAAACGTATGTTTATCGGTTTGAGTCTGGTCATGGCTATGGTGGTGTTGGTTATATCATTGAATTCACTATTTTTGAACACTATTAAAAATAGTGTTTGCGACATTTTGTTTTACTAGCATGTTGCATTTGAGTGTGTTTATTTGATCCTTTGCATGTCATATGAATTTTTGATGATGTAAAAGATTATGTGAATACTGCAGGGATTTACTCAATCTTTTTGGGTGTTTGTTGGAGCCTGTAACTGTAAGTTGTTAAAAAATGGCCCCTCTGTATGAAATTTCAAAACTGTCATTTGTTTTCCAACAAAAATAGTTTTCCCACAAATTTATAACCTAGCAGGCTAGCAGTAGTTCGATTCTCAACCCATTTATATATGGGTTGAGGCTCTAGCTGAGAATACCAAAGCCACACGTCTATGAGATAAGGTTCTAGGTGTGAATACCAAAGCCACAGGTCTATGAGTTAACATCAACAACTAAAATCTATTACTGCAAAACATCATTGAATCTTGCTTTTAAGTTTTTCACTTTTGATCGATAATTCAGTTTTGTATATGCTTTTTAGTTTTTCACTTTTATTTTTAAATTGTACCTAATGGGAGAAAAATAGACTTACTGAAATATGTCTACTTATTATTTTAATAACTTTATTCTGAAACGATTAAATTTGTGAACCTATTAACTCTCTTATTCAAATCTAGGTCTTAGTCACTTGAATTCTTGAAAAACAATTATTTGTAAGCTACACATTGAGTAGGATCGTGTTACTTGTGACGCCTTTTGTTTAATCCACTAACAATTTAATTATGATTCTCTATGCAGCTCCCTACATACTTCTATACTCAATTGGTAAGGATATTCTATGAGAACCAACATTTCCGGTGTCGATTTCAACCATTAGATATTTTGTTTTATTTTTCAATCAATGTAAAGTTGTTTTTTCGTTTAATCTGTGTAGCTTTATACAATTACCACCGGGGTCCTAGTTTGCCAAAGCGTATACTATGGGTATATCTGCAAGTGTTGGAATGCCATGAAAGCAAAGTCCTCACACACGCTAGGATATATCATAAGATTTTTCTATGTTTTTAAACTAGTTGTACAATTCTATGCAATTCAGGTCTTGCCCAGGAATCTGATGGAAAAATTTAAAGAATATATTGTTATGAAGAAGGTAAAAAATTGACAGTGGAATTGGAAAAGTTGTTGAATGAAAATAGTTCAAAAATAGTTCGCTCAAACTTGAGATATCAAACAATGAATAATTACTAAAGAATATTGATGGAGATGATGGCTACTTACGGGAAGCAGACGTAATGCTTCAAAGAGACATCACTGATTCAATTGACCATGTCCAAAAATTGGAAGAAGTATGTAGAGAGATTATAATAAATACATAGCGAATGGCTCAACTGAAAGAGAAAGAAATACTTATGTTGCAAAACTCTTTCCAAAACTTGCAGCAAGACAATGAAAAGTTGAAATATGACCTTCAAAATGATTTCAAAGAAAGTGAACATCTCGGGGGAACGATTTTTGCTATGAAATAAAAGATTTTGGAGCTAGAGGAGAAAAACATAACTTATGAAAGAAGATTTATGTTACGAAAAGAGATTTCTGTTTAGAAGAACAATTTGCTTATAGCCAGGTTGAGAATGAACAACTTCGAAACCAAGTATCATTTAAGCTTGATACCATACAAAAGCTTCAAAAGCTGGTGTCTTCTTTAGAACGGAGAAAGATAAACCTCAACTCTGAGGTTGGAGCCTTGACAAACTCAGATTCAAAATCTGCTATTTCTGGTCAATGCACTTAAGAATTTCAAAGAGAAGAAAACAGAAGCTATAGTAATCAATCAACATTATGTACAACATTTGGAAATCACAATGCAGGAACATAAATGAATTAAATAGGAACTTAATGAATTAAATAACAACTTGAAGTTCGATGAAACAAAACTGGAAGCAATTTATGAAAACATATCTTAACAACTTGAATCCTCTCAGCATATGCTAGAAAGGCTACAAGAAGAAAACTTTCGGGTGGAAAAACCCAATTAAAACATAAATAAATGATAGATATCATGGCATGCAAAAAATTAATCCTTGTATATCAGTTATCCTGGAGAACAAATTTGTTCACAAAAGATATAACTAAACTATTTAATTACTTCATATGTACTCTTTCGGCTACAATATTCCATTCGATAATTTGAACAAGGCCAAGAAACAAATTCAAAGTATCCCATATGTCATTCGAAGTAATGATCAAACTATGCAAACAATAACATTGTTGATAAAGTGGCACGCTAATGTAGTAGGCTGTGGAGCATGGAACACATCATTGATCAGGTGGCACGCTAATGTAGCAGGTCGTGGAGCATGGAACAGTGGTTCCATGCAGCTTGCCAAGTGGAATGCAAGTGCACTTCCCGAAAACTTGTATGAACCAGAGTGTCAGTGTCACTTACAGATGGCCATGTCGTTACCATGCCTTGAGCATATGCATCCAGTACAGGTTATAGTTTATGTGGCCACACGAAATAATTAGTTTTAGTTTATGTTTTGATGTTTTATTTATTTTTATATTCTTACAATTAAGGCCTCTCCTTCAAGATTTATGCTTGATCAATATTTTTTTTGGCAAATAAATAATTTCCCAAAGCTAATTTGATACCTTCCCCAAATTTTTCATCGACTTCTAACATATGTCGTCGACTTTCAACATACGTGATTCTACTGGTCCACTAGCTATAACGCGACTTACACTTTCACCCGTGTTGAATTATTCTTCTTCCTCTACCCCTCTTCCAATACGTACAAAAATATATGAACATTAAAACACACACCATTTCCATTCCCCCAATTTTAATTTGAGAGTCGGGTGCCCAATATCGGATTCCATCTGTGGCTTCTCCTGAGGCTGAATATTGTGAATTAATAACATAAGCTTGCAATCTTATTTCTACAGTGATGAAATACATAGAGGTGATCAGGATGAGGCCTATTGGGAGGTTCTAGTCGCATTACCCCCCAACAACCCGCCTGTAATACAAGACCCCTGTCAATTCTGATTCAAAGGACTAGATTTCGATGGCCATGAATAATTCTCTCTTTTTCTACTCGTGCTTCAAGTCTTTTCATGGGCCTCGAGATGTTGTTGGGATGTGACAGATTGTCGGTTAATAAAAACATCCCCATGATTGCATGAAATTATTTAGGCCCTGCAAGAATGTGATCAGAATAAATATTCACCACATAAGGGTCCATACTAACTAAGAAACACAATGCATGCCAACTGGATTCAGTGCTATTGATGGTGGGAAATGTTTTTCCTGGTTCAAGTTTTCTTTGTGGTTACAATAGAACTAATTTTGTTGTAAATTATGTACAACAACATAATACAAATATTAAACATAAATATTTAAATTATGTTTAATTCATTTTTCATCCTTAAATCCTACTACATCCCTAAGAACCAAATCTTCGCCTAAATTTCAAGTGCCGAGACAGTTCTCCAACTAAAGTCAAGGATCTCCTTAAAGCCAAGCCTCTATGGACTTGACACAAGCACAATAAATCATTCTTTAAAGTAAGATAAATATATTTGTTTTAGTGTACAAACTCAGGGTAGAAGGACACTTTTAATCATCTTCATGGCGCCCGTTGAACCTTGTCCTATAGAAAATAAGATTTGTTCAATGGTGAAAGATGCAAAGACTTTAATTTTCTTTGGAAATGATCATAGAAGAGTGCATTTAGCCACATAGAAGTCGTTGATCAACAAGAACTTGCTCGGAGGGGTTGTATATATATTTCTCAATTACATGTAGACATTTAAAACTTATTTTAATTTATTATAATTCACTATATCTAATCTACCCATTAATGTGCAGGTGCACTCCTATTAGTGGAACATGAAATTTCTTGGTACAATTTTCACACTATTTTTCAATTTAAAGGAATGAACTTCCAAGAATATGATTTTAAATCTATGCTATCTCAAGCACATGCATGCAAATTTGATTTTCTTTTGTGGATGAATGGTATGAGTGTTAATATTATGGTAGCTGCGGGAGGTATTTACCCCCACATGTGAACCTGACGAGAATAGAAGACTCCGAGAAGCAAGAGAAACCCTAATGAGTTGGCCAATAACTGTAGAAGCCTTGTCGGCTCAAGAAGAAAATTTATATTAGGCTATTAGCCTCCAAGAGAAGAAGTTGGCCAGAATTAATAATAATATGCTGAACAAACACATACCCAGAAAGAGAAGTCGGCCCTAGTAAACTGACAGGCTTACAAAAATACAGGGCGCTAGTTCTAATTTTTCACATCTCAGGACTGCAGTTTTCCTAGTTGGTGCGCACTGGAGTTGCAGTGTGGTGCGCAATTTTGGAGGAGGGTTGCAGGTGCAGCTGTAGTAGCAACTAGTTTCAGTATTGGCTTGAATACCTCTTGGCTAGGGTTTGGAACATCTGATCAGTATTAGGAGGGAGCTAATCCTATGATCCATTGAAGATGATGAAATACATATATCCATGGTAGAAACCATGAAAAGACAGTACATGTTCAACTCAACCGCAGAAGAAGACCTTTTCGAAGAGAAGCCTTAAAGTATTCCTGGTTGTCCACCCAGATCTGTGAACCGATGATGAAGGTAAGAAGTGGAATCTCTAAGGCATGGAATATATAAGAAACTCCATGGACCCAAAAGTAAAATAAAAAAATGAAGAGGAACATAAGGATTCCAAGAAAGAAAGAAGAACCAGAACAACCAGTCATTCTATCACAAGATTACCAGCCTGATATGAACTCACTAAAAACAATCAAGTAGAAGAACTGAAAGTCGTGATGAAGAACAGTGTACGGAAGACTTATGAATGAAAGCATTGCGAGATCCAGAACCAGAGGTTCTCTCAGATGGAGGGAGAAGACTATGATGATTGATTGTTCTAGTACACCAGACTTATCTCTATATAAGTCATTATATTATCCGCAACATCCATGAGTCAGAATTCTACATTAGATGAATGAAAAGAATGTTCTCCAGAAGAAATTGAGTAAAGAGCGCATGCAGAGCAATCTCAAGACTTTGAGGCATACCAGAAAGATACTCTTGTATGCAGATAAGAAGAAGACAACTTGGTGGAGAACCTC
>CBVK0100965856.1:0-10329 GCA_900067695.1 Picea abies | reverse complement strand
AAACCCACCTTTATTATATTTCTGGGTCTCAATAATAACTGTTGGGGCTGACTTCTTATTCTACCTATTATAATTTTCTGTTGACCAATCCGCAAAAGGGGATTTGGTCGTATTACAATATCTGACATGATCAATCCACAACAGGTATTGATCCTATAAATAAAATATCAATAATAATAAAAATACTCTTTGCAGTTACATTATTTCAATAATGCACAATGTTTTCTACCTCAGTACCAAACCTTACTTGCATTAGTCTCCTACACTGTGACCAGTCTTTCATCCCCTCTATGTGTGCAACCCACCATCTGGTTGGAGTCACTTTTAGGACAACAACTAGTGATAAAAAAATTTGTTGTTCGAGTACCTACAAATTAAATGCCTTTACAAACAAACTTATATTAGTTAATCCATGATACCTTGGTGGATCACATAGTTCTATACTGTTCCAATCTAGTGCAAGGATCGAGTCTTGCGTGCACATTGTCTAGTTGAGACTTCATGCATCCTATGTTGGCAATGCTCTAGACCTTCCTGCGAGTCTTATGCATACGAACCGATACTTATCCAACTTAGCACGCCATCTAGATTAGGGTTGACATAATCATCCATTCACGCGGTCATGTTATACAAATTGTCGATGTCGTTTCCTCTTGCTCGTTATATGTATCTCTTTCCTTCTATTGGAAATAATGGTGCAGTAACTTTCAAATATCCAACTTCAAATATCATATCCCTCCTCTTCAATTTAATGATCACCCGGTTATCAAAATCCCATTCCAGTCCCATTAGTGCTACATATGGTTGATTGTCATCCACGATCTTAATAACCTCAAAGTCGGCCACATTACACACCCCATCCATGCTCATAGGTACTCCTGTTGATCAACCAATCAATAATATTTTGTTCTAATTTGTGAGCCTTAACTCAACATGAGACCATACTAGCTTGGGTTTTCCCATCATCTCCCAGGTTTGTTTAGGCAATACGTTCACATTAGACCCCAAATCCAAGATAACATTATCCACATCATATTCCCCAATTTGTACACTGAATCTAAATTCTCCATTGGTCCTCTTTTTTCACTGTACCTGATTCACCATTATTTGTGAGATGGGAGTTTCCCTTTCTTATGTACAGTGATCAATCATCTCATATAGTGTTTTCAATGCAAATTCATCCTTCATTAGTTCTATGCAACTTCTCAAGAATTCAATTAGCATGCTTCCTTTCACATTTGATTTTTATGGTACAACGTGATCTCTAACATGAGGAATAGATGATGATGCTCCCCAATCCTGTCTAAGTACCTCTTTCCTTTCCCTTTGACATGTCTCCTTTTCTTGATGAGGATCAAAGGTTGGCAGGGGTCACGCTGAATTCCTTACTCACTACTCAACCTGCTTCCCTCCATTCATCATATCAAATCCTGTTCTAGCTCCTCTGAGTGTAATAACTCCTATTCTTGGCCCTCCATTGCGTTCTTTGGCTTATATTTTCTACATATTCTAATTTGGATTATGGTTTTGGTTCCCTCTGGCCTGGCATTTCACAACTAGTTGAGGACAATATTGTTGGTTGTGGAGCCTGATTATCTTCCTGATTTAGAGGTCTTTGTTTCCAATCATGTTTATACCCCATGAAGACTTTACACCCTGGAATAATGTACACTCCTCCACACGGGGGAGTGCATAGGGGGGTTACCCCCTCTGCGGGGTTCGGGGGCAAGCAGACCCCTGAAGGAAAAATTGCCTTGTAAATGTATATTGTAATTTCATTGTAAATATGGACCATTCATTATAAGGTCGCATATATGATGATATAAGTTATGTTAGGGTTTTTTTCCCTAGAAGGAAACCCTCGTTTATGAGGGAAATGTATTACGTCTATGTATCATTGCGAATATTGTATTCTGAGATAGGAGACCGTGAGATAAAGAAGAGGAGGTTACAACAGGTTTGATGTAGGTTGTATCCCTTCGTTTGCTGGATAATAATAAAGGAAGGACTCGACAATTTCTCTGGTGGACATAGCCCACACTAGGTGAACCACATATATCTTGTCTCTATTGTATTGTGTATCTTCTGTGTTTTATTTCAGCATTTGTTTTATTTTACTGCTCTACGATCTTATTTTTATAACAAATATTCTGTTGCATGATCCAATGCTCTACAGTATGTGCACATTGTACATGGGTTTGGGCAGTTGAGTGCTAAGTGCCCTGGTTGATTGCAATTATAACATATTATCGGTCCTCTTCCTCCACTACATAATTTTCCTCTGCCTCGACCTCTACCAAAATTTCCTCTATTCCCTGGAGTAAAGCCTCTCTGATTATTATATTTTTCACCCCCTCTGTCTATCGCATCATTTTACTCCTGATTCATGTACATATCTGAAGTATGATCCCTCATCAAATCGAATGCGTGAAAATCCTTCTTTTCATGTCCAAACAACTTTAAAAAGTTGCAAAACAAGTTCCTTGGTGTACTTTGATACTTTTTTAGTAATGGAAATTCAGTTGGATGATGTCCCCAATTCTTACATATCTCACAATACCCCTCTCCTAGTAACATATTCAACTCTCCAGTTTCCACGTACTGCGCGAATGATGGACACTTGTCCTTGTGATGGAATTTATTCCTACAATTGGTACACCAAATTTGCTCTCATTTCTCCTTTCATTTTGTAAGTTCTTCCAGTTGAATCGTCAAAGCAACCAACTGCGTCTGAACTTGCGCCATCCCTCCACTATCTCATACAGGGGATGATTCCAATTTCATTGCAATTTCTAGTGCCTCGGGTTGCGACACAACCTTCTATTGGATAAATGGCATGCGAATGTGTGGTATAAGTCCTGTAATAAACCATTCTTGATGTTGTTGATACAAGATCTATAAAGTTAGCCTTCCCATCAGGGCCTTGAACCTTTGATCGAAGTACCATACCGACTCTGTTTGCACATGTTTAATCTCCTTCAGTTTTGTAATGTACTGCGACTCTGAATTTGGCTTCTTAATCTCTTTTAACAATGCGTATCTTATCTCTGCTAATGTCCCATAGGCATGGTACTATGTAACTTGATGTACTATACTAGTGCACGACCTCTAAATTTTGTCGCCAATTGCACAATCTTCATAGCCTCATCCTGGACATTCTTAGTGGCCCAAATTGTCTCGCAGACAAACAAATGTTATTCTGGGTCCTCCGACCCCTCTCCCTGGAACTCAGGTAGTCTAAGGGTTTTTTCGACCCCCTCCATGTTGCTTTGTGTAGTCCCTCCTCTTGGTGATGTTGGTTTTCTTTGAATCTGCACACTGCTTCCACTGCTATGATTGCTACTACTATGTCCTCCCTTGCTAACTATAAGTGTTTTTGATAAGTCTTCAACTATTATTTCCGATTGCAGTGACACACATGAGGTTGTGGATTCGACACATGATCTAGTCTGAGTAGGAATTAACAAATCCTCTATGATAGGACTGGACTAGAACTCCTCTTCCTCTCCACTTATGTGTGGTATCTCCATGTTTTGGATTATTTCACAATGTCCTCTCTCCTCTGTCTCACTGTGCAAATCTCCTTTCTCAACCCCAATATTTCTCCTCTTGTAGCTCCTTCCTCTGTGTAGTTCTCCATACTCTTCTTCTTCCTCTGGTATACCTTCTTCGACTCTTTGCATCCTCAATCTCTCCCTTCCTTATTCATCACTTCCTTCCTTCTCTCTTGTCCTTAGACTATCCTTTCATCATCCCCCGGTTCCCCTATGTGCACAAAGCCCCTTTGCAGTCATCACACACTTATCACACAACAACATATTTATCCACATACCCAATGATTTCACGAACCTTCTGTGTTGAACTTTGAAGAAGTCCCTTTTTGCAACACTGTATGACTGGGTAAAATCTACTGCGAGTTATGTAATATAGCCTCCTAATATTCCATCCAACTATAAATCAACTGCATGAGAAGTGGTATTACTTACAAAATTCAACTATCTTACCAACTTAGGATTCCAATTCCTTGACGTCGTGTCTCGATACCTTCCAGTGTTCTCCACTAATCTTTCTAACCACTCCATCAGAATAATTGGAAAATCACCAAAGAAAATTTCATGCAACTCTATGTATACATACCTTTTCATGCATTGTTTGTTACTCATCCGAGGGTTCCTATTCTCTTTTTGGGAAAACTTGCGTTCCTTCCTTTCTAACCATTATGAAATTTCCTTAGTCGGCCTCCAAAACATTGCCTTAATCACAGAATTTGGGTCTCGACAATGAAACCATTCATTGGCATTACGTGCGGTTGTAAGACCCTAGGTTCAAGTTATTGTTTGACCAAAAAAAACCTTCAGACACCGTCCCTTTTGACATCACCTACATTTGTAGATGAATTCTCACCCGATGTATCTATTGGGATGACATGCACCATGTTTTTGCAGTGGTGAGGGAATGGGAGGTTATTATTCTCTTCATTCTTAACTATCAGTTCTGTGCACATTATCCTTCAAGTGCTCTTCTTCGGTTACTTAGTGGATCTCATACTCATATTGTCATTATATTCTAGATTACTGCATAAACTCATTATTTTAACAATCATAACCATGTCACCATGATTACACATAAGAAAAATATACTCTAGTATGCATCCAGACAGATTCCATAAAACAATCACACAAAATACATTCAACACAACATGTAACGTGGTTCACCCAACTTTGAGCTATGTCCACAATGATTGGATTTTTTATTATGCATTTGGTGATTTCTTTAGGCTTGCACAATGTACTTACAAAGATACATCATGGTTAAATTTCTCTTCTCTCCTAGCCTAGCCTCTCTGCAGTGCAAGCCTCTATTACTCTCTGCATCATCTCCTTAGCATTCAGACATAGATTCCTAAATTCAATGGAAAAAAAAAGAACCATAACAATAGATAGCAGAGAAATCAACAACAAGGAACTAACCATAAGAGAATTCCTATTCGCCCAACCCATTACATATTTATACATAAAATCTAGGGATTAAAATCCTACTTTGTTCATCCCTAAAACCCTATTACAATGCATGAATACTCTAGTTAATTTGTTGTTCGAGATGCTTTCACCTACTTTTCCATCTGCATTCCGTTTTTGCACTATGACGACTATTCTTCCTACTTTTTAGTGTCCTTCTATATTTAGAACGTTGCACTATAATCTTTCCTTTTCATTTGCTTTCTTCTCCAGCTTTCTTCTCTGCTTTATTCTTCTCTCTGTTTTATTCCTCTTTTTTTGCACTATCCTCTTGGATGTGCCTCAACTATGCACTGTCCTTCTGGATGTGCCTCAACTGTGCACTTCACAATCTTTCTTCTTCTTCTACACACACCTTCTACAGTTAGGATTTTGATCAAAATTGTATCCAACAACTTCTTGTCCAACAATACTTCAGAAAAAGAAAGAAAAGGCTGGGTAAAACTTGTGGAGGAATATAGGGATGTTTTTTCCTTTACTTATGATGAAATTAAGACATATAACAAAGATTTTTATTCAACATATGATTCCCCTCAAGAAGGATGCAAAGGCTTTCAGGAAAAAGTTGAGACAGATAAATCATAAGTTAGCCCCTATGGTGCAAAATGAACTTCAAAAGATGTGTGTTGGAAGAATTGTTTCTCCAACAAGACATTTTTCATGGTGTTCGAACTTAGTAGTTGTTAGAAAAAATTACATATGGATTAGATTACGTGTTGAATTCAAGAATTTAAATGTTTCATGCAAAAAAGATAACTATCCTCTCTCCAACATGGAGACATTGCTTCAAAGAGTTACTGGTTTCAATATTATGTCAATGTTAGATGGTTTCTTTGGATACAATTAGGTGTTGGTAAAGAAAGAGGATCAAAATAAGACTGTTGAAGAAAATATATGAATTTATCTTACTCAAGCATTTTCGAAACTTACTTGGCTAAGGCAAGATAGTCGAGAATATTACCCTATGTTTATAGCCTCAAAATGTATTTCTCAATTCACAAGTATTAATTACAAGGGCTTAGGATGATTTTTTAAGTAAAACAATTGTTGCAAAATATGACATTTTTATAAAATTTTATGAAAATATGCAGATTGCATAAAGTAAATGTGGAGATCAAAAACAAAAATAACCAAGTCACTGATTAACACAAATGAGACAAAATAAAAATCACTTTCTTTCATTACAAGGAATCAAAAATATCTTTCTCTTTACATAAATCCCTATGGGGCATGGACCAAGGTCAAACTTAGATATCCCCGATGAAAACCATACAAAAGGACTCTGACAGAAGTAAAAAATAAACTTTAAAATCTGGATCAGTTTGCCACAGACTGTTGCCCACTTGACTCTGCACAATATCCTTTATCAGTCATGAAATTCAATTCATAAACATACAAGTCTACACAGACTATCAAGATAGATTAACACCTTTGAAACAAGCATATGGATGATATGGTTCAACTTTGAACCTTGTGTCTACAATATGACCCTGCTGTTAAAAAAAGAATTAATCTTGAACCTTGTGTCTACAATATGACCCTGCTGTTAAAAAAAGAATTAATCCTTTAATGAATTGAAGAATGAATGAAATCTGAACTATCTCAATAAAACTCAAGAGAAAACCTTAGTATATTTTCTCGTTTTCTTCTCCCCTTGTTCTTCCTTCTCATTTGAATTTTATGCATTCCAAATTAGTTGAAGTAGTTCAAATACCTTGTTTAGTTAAGTTAATTAAAACTTAACCAGTTTTAGTTTAGGGGAAGTAATAATAATAATAATAATTAAGGGTATTTTTATTAAATAATAACTAAGTAGGTGGGACCCATTGTGACTCCCTTTTATTTCTTAAAAAAAATAAACATAATTAGAAAACCAATTAAACACATTCCTCCTTGTGGATCCCATAATTATTTCCACAGTTTGAAAATTAAATATCTGAAATATTTCAAATTATATCCAAAACATGTAAATATCCACAGTATCCCAAAAAATAGTTTGCTGTCCAAAAATTTCTGCAATCCACTATCCTCAACAAATCAATTATAAACACATCAATCAAAATCCATATTTTCCACTTTGAGAGGCAATTATTCCTTTGTCACTGCTGTCCCCTTTGGACTTTCGAGAAACAACCTTAGGTTGGGTGGAACCTTGAGGCTTGATCTCACTAATGACATGTGAGCAGTCATCCATCAAGTACATAAGGAAGGACACTGACTTGGCTGAGTCACTTGAAGGAGAGGAGGGATCAACAACAAATTTACCTTTGTCATGCACATGGTGGGCCCACATGGTGGGCCTCGATTTTGAGTCATTTACTTGCATGGAAGGACTGTAGATGTGAGTGTGCAGGGGGAATTTGAGAATTTGGGTTTACAGGTGGAGGAGGAGGAGGTAATGACAAGTTTGGTCAGCCATGATGGTGCGAGAATACTGGGTGAATAATCTCCTGCCATCCATCATTCTTAGGAACTTTAGGTTGAAAAGATACATGGGGAGGCACATGGATACCAGGAACATTTTGGGGATGGAAGTGAGGCCTCTTTGGTCTAGGCTGAATTATCCCTTTCCGAATCCAATTTAAAATCCCATCTTGAAAAATATGATTCAACTCCTCAGGATCGACATCGAAATGAATTGAGAATCTGGGCCTTCTAGGCCCTCTATTCAAGTTACATTTTCCCCTATAGTTTCGTCCATGATTGCCTCTGCTGAAGAAGCTCATCTTGTATGCAACAATTATTAGAAACTAGATCTTAACATGCCATATATGACATTCTCTTTATATGAAACAAAATTTGGTTCATAAATTAACATAAGACCTATGCAATCCAATCCATAAAATTTATTCAATAATTTCCAAATGAGCAGGGGGTGAAATATGGTTCATGGGATATATGGGGGGATTGTAATAAGAAAAAAAGTGATATTATGACATGGAGTAAGAACATGAGTACTGCTCGAAAATTCATTAAATAACTGACTGTGCAAACAATATCAAAATATATCAGCTTCCATCTATCTCTGTGCCATTTTTTATCACTGTCATACACATTTTTAATTTAATTTTATTGAATAGGGCGTGTAAAAATGAAATTGGGATCGTGAGGGGATTATAATTAGCGAAAAAGTGAGAATATGAGAGGGAATAAGATGGATACTATTCATACAAATAAATTAAATCAATCATCAATCATAACTATGTTTCAATTATAATCCAAAAACATCCACTTCCAAGACCCAAAACATTCAACTGTTCCTTAATTGCATACATATTGCTTGTTGTCTTCAATAAAGAAAAACAATTCAATTTCCCATAATTCTTCAATTATATCAATCTTTGGATCCTATACAATAACCATGCAATTATCATTTCCAATTCCATAGTCACATCATAACCATTCGAGCTACAATCTTGTATGTTTTAATGATGACCTTTTCCTTTTAAAACAAACATAATATGCACATCAATTCCAATTATCCATATCCAACGTTCAATTCTTGAAATCAAATAATAATAGACCCAACATTAATTACCAATAGTCGACATCCAATACTGACTGACACAATCCATTTCCATCAAGAATAACCAAGGCCGATTTAATCACAGACATGTCAACAATAATATAATCATCAACAACAATCTTGATTTGACAATAACTTTTAACCAAAAACATATAAAACTGGGCTTGATATCCACATGTACATTAACATGTACAAACTTCCCTTTAAATGAAATACTCAATAAAGACAGAGCCATATAATGTGTGAAGAGAGCAGGACCATATCGAAACACACGTGTCTCCTTTAAACTTGACAGGCAGTAAGATCATGTTTGATGAACCAATCAGACACACATGTGCCTTTTAAAATTAATGGAATTGTGATCATGCTAGGATTTAACACAGTAATGAGTGGAAAGACCACAATCGACCAAAAGGAAAACTCTCAGGATGTAGGTAACCCATACTTTTTTTTTTGTTCAAACAAATTTATCATAGAGAGGAAATACAAAGACTTGATCAAGAAATGGTCTTGAAGTCAGAGAGCCTGTGACCTTTTTATAATTACCACAATCATTAAACTGGTAAACCAAAATCTTGACAAAACCCAAAAGGTGCCAGAGGAAAAATAAAAGCAAGTTGGGCTCAATAGAACCAAGTCGGGTTCTTTATAATTTTATTGCAGAGAGGTAACGAAAGTCTGCTTAATATTTGAAAACATAGAGAGCTCATAATCTTTTTACCTCCTAAAATAATTTATCACCGAGAAGTAACCACAAGTAAACAAGTATAATCCTGGAAGAACAGGGAGCCGTGCTCCTTTGAAATCACCACAATTTCTAACTTATAACCCCAAAATCTTAACAGAGCCATAAAGAGAATGCCCGAGTAGAAACAAATAAATTCGAGCTCAATAAACTAGGCACACACAGATGCCTCTTAAAAATTTATTGTAGAGAGGAAACGAGGGTTGATTTAATAATGAAGATTCCTCAAAGACACAGAGAGACCATGTTTCTTCCAAACACACAGGAGGTCTATAACCTTCGAAATATAATTGACAGTGAGGCTCACAAACATAATAGTAGGCCACTATAACAAATATTAGAGGAGAAAATGTTAAAAACTCTTGTGAAAAGAATTTCAGAGCACAACTCATGGCCATTCGATACATACAGAGGCCTCCATTTAATATTCTAGGAAAAAAAAGATTGGACTGTGGAATGCTTTCGACGATAGTGACAGTAGGAAAATCCATAACAAACAATATTTCAGGGCACAACCAAACAATGAAAGAACCATACCACTGTCGACAGTTGCATTGCAACCTGGGAAATGAATCATAACAATGACTGAGATGAAAAAGGGGTGACAACAACTAATACCCAGACTGGTGGTAAAACCCAGCATGAATAAAACTCAAATCTTGGTGGACCATTGAAATCATTTTTCACAACGAACCAAAATAAAATCCAAGCTGACTGCCATTTTCTTTTAAACCAATAACCAATGAACATGATAGAATATAGGCATCAAAATAATTATGCAACAGGGGGAAGTGAGCGGTTTTAAGGGTAAAATGACTGGGATTTTGGAAATAACTCATGGAAAGTGTTAAGTATGAGGGGGTTTATCCCTTTATGCATAATCATTTGATTAGTCATAGTAAAATCATTCCTGACTTCAAGGAGAAAAAATTTCTGGTGTGCTATCTTGAATCTTGGAGAAGATGAATGAAAGGGAAAGCAAAAAATGGATAAAACCAACTATCTTATATAACAACAGTTGAAGAAGATAACAATTTCAA
>CBVK0100965817.1:0-17108 GCA_900067695.1 Picea abies | reverse complement strand
ATGGACTTGTAATAGTGAAGGTGTACCCTCTTGGGGTGGAACAGGCATGTTGGCAATGAGGGTCTGTGGGTTGTGGGCGTAAGTGGATCCTGGGATAAAATCCTTCATGGTGTTCTATGTGACTTCCTTGTTTTCCTTCCCAAGCCTAGGAATCCCTTGCCCAGTGGAGTTTAGTCCCAGCTCGAGGGTGACCCACTGCTAAGCGTGATGAGCAACATGGTCTAAGGATGGGACGTTAGTGGAAGGTCTGCACGCAGTTAGTGGTCCTCAATTAAAAGTTAAGTACCCATTTCTATGTTTGTTCACATGTTTTGTATTTGTACATGTTGTTATATCTATGGTTTTGTCTGTGATTACTGCATGTATGATTTTACTGTTATTTCTGCATTAGTTTGTGTGATAGCAGAACGTAAATCATCTGTTAATTATTGGTATGTGTCATTGTCAATTCCGCAAGGATATGTGTATGTACATAATGTTAATGTCTAGTTAAAATTTCATTAGATAGATATGTATATAAATATATATGAATATCAGATGTTATCTCTATTTATTCCTGTTAAATTTTATATGTGAATATTTCGCAAAGTTTTTTGGTGGCATGGCCTGGCCTGTTGGTTTAAGGCCGGGAATGGTCACAAATTGGTATCAGAGCTAGTTGGAAAAGTTAAGGTTGTTTGGGTAGCATTACCCGGCAGAGGTCGATGGTCGGGGACGTCATAGGGGCTTCCTAGAGAGGTATAATGCTTGGTTTCCTCATATAAATAAAGGGACCTCATTGTAAATCATAACACGACTTGTGGAGAATCACTTCTACTTGTCTTATTTAGTTCTCTTCTCACTATGGATGACTTATGTGCCTTCTCTGGGAGGTGATCTTGTGGATGTTTTTCAAGTTTTGATGGATGATTTCTTTGCTAGGGTTTCATGGTGATCATTGATTTATCTTGTAAGTGTTCTTCTTAAGTCTATGTTGGTTTATTTCTTGGATGTATTAAGTGAATGTTTTATCAAAGTGGTGATATTGCATATTATCTTGTATTCTTCTTGAATAAACCTTCATTTGAAACCCTAAGAAAGTTTGTAGTGGACTACCTTCCCTTGCAATCATTTTGTTGAAGCTTGTTAAAGGACACAAGGATATTTCTAGGGTTTGTAGTGGACTACCCTAGTTCTATTCTTGTAGGATAAAGTTCTATGGTTTGTAGTGGACTACCCTAGGGTTTTACCGAAGATCCATATTGATCTCATTTTCAAAGACTCTTAGAATACATAGGATGACCTCTTATGGTTTTTAGTGGACTAACTTGATTTTCCCTCCTAAAGGATAGACATCTGGGATTTATAGTGGACTACCCTAGGGTTTTGTCTTTAAGTCTTTCTTTCTCCTATGGTCTCCAAGAAAGTGCATTATTTGACTCCATATGCCCAAGAGTATTGAATGACACTAGTCTCCCTCTTGCAAGTGACCTTAAACCCTAATTTATCTTTACTTTGTCAATTTTATGGTTAGATTAGGACTTACCCTCAACTTCAAACCATTTCCTAGCTTGATGTCTAGGGTTTATTGGCATGTTTCCCCCTTGAGATACACCTTGACATCATTTATTGCATTGCTGCTATAATTTTCAACCTACTAGGGCTTGGCATCTTGGATATTTTGAGGTTGTTTTATGCTATATACATTTCAGAAAGCATTTGTTATCTAAACCCTAGTTTTAGCTTGCATTTTCAACCCTCTTTCATTGCATGCTTAACTCGTTTCAAGGGTTGTTATATTTATGCTATTGTAACTTGATATATTGTTGAAGTAATCATCCATAAATATAGTGTTTATGACAGATATAGATTTCTTCTTGATTTGTAGTATTTGGGGCATTCCTTTGACTTGTTTAGACTTGGTTAATATCATTAATTGTTCTGAATACTTCACATATACAAACCTAAAAGATGTTTCATTAAACTACCTTGCTCTTTCCTTGACAACTTAAATCTAATGGTGATATGCTTGAGTAACCAATAAAGGATTTCATGTACTTGATCGTTTATTGCTATAGAATTCCTTGAGGTCGCTAGGGAAGCCTCCCTTGTGTTGGATATCATCCTTCACTAAAATGAGGTAAGTAATTGTTAAGGTGACAATGGCAAGTACTTCCAAAAGTTACACTTGTCTTGCACCTTATGATATCCTTTGCACAAGGGTGCTAGATATTGTGATAACAATACCAATGGAATTACTCTCAATAATTACATGCCATTACAAATTCACACAATAATAACAATTCATATCATTGTTCTGACATCGTCGATGAACCCTCAAAACCATTTCCATGTAATTGGCATGGATGTACCTTAATTTACACAAGTGGGGATGACTTTTGTGTTCTTCTACGAGAATTGATGGTTGTCGTAGCCTTAAAATTTGCATATATTTACTTCCCACACAACCCATAACATATTCCTAAGACATTGTCATTACTGGCATATACCAATATGGGGAATTCATAATCTTTACACACAACAACAACCATTAAAATTACTTATCAACATATAGAGATGAATGACAAATGACTTATCTATTATTGAAAGCACTAGGGGGAAAACAACTCCATAAAAGCGGTTTTACTACCATATTCCATAGGCCCCAACTTATATAGGTGTCACTCCTTAGTTGGTCAATGAAGAAACAATGGTGAATTAGAAGCTAAAGCACTCAAGCATATTTTGAACCTAGTCTGCAACATAATTGGGGTCTGTTGTCTCAGGGAATTAACTTCAAGCACCTCAACCAACTCCCACTCATTTTAAAAACCTCTTCCAACGTTCAAAAGCCCAAACTTCCCCTTTATTATTGTATGGTCCCTCAATATTCGAGTATGTCCAACTATATTAATCTAAGAAGAGTTTGAGCTAAAATTCTCTTGTTGGGTATTCTAGTAATCATTTGGCAACAAGAACATGCCATCCTCAGCTCCTGGCTCTCACCAAAACTAAGTCCCTTGTATAAATAAGGTATTTCCCATTAATTTCATGTCATTAGAATATCAACTGAAGGAATAGGATAGCAGCAGGCTTAGCCTCCCCAGTTTGTAGGAATGGTCCAAAATGATGCCCAAATATCGATTCCATATTTTGTTTGAAGGCTCTTGCATGCCCACATGAGGTGGTTGCATGCATGCCCAAACAAGGACTAGAATCTCTTTACAAGAATATAAGTATGACAAAAATAAGGATTCAAGCGATTCTCAAGCTAACACCTATCAATAAGATAGAGTATGGGTTAAGTTGCATTCCCCCTTATTCCCCTCCTTGCCCCATTTCCCTTATGGTGCTCCTAGAATGTTGTTGGTGTAAGTGCACATCAACTTATTGGTATTATAATATATTTTTGACTTACTTCAAATGGTAATATACTTACCACACTCACCATGTTTGTTTCACAAGACACCATCTTGCATGTTCGATGTCCTTCCATCAATGATGGCCCTTGGCCTTTTCTTGTGCATTAGAAGCACTAGCATTGACATATTTCCAAGGGTCCATGTTGGAGGTATTACAAATATACTTTCTGGGTAAATCTATGAATATGTGTACCACATTTTAGTGAAACGTGGCAATGAAAATTTGAAATTTTACATATTTTTTAAATTGAAGCCCTCGAAACTCATATATGCGTTGTGAATTTTGACATGTAGTTTTAAGAAATTTGTAGGGAAATATATCATCTTTCTAATGATATTTTTTTCAAAAACATATGCATGTCATTTAATGTGTCAAATTTTCATTCAATTAAATATTTGTCCTTGCAACTTTCCAAAAAGGTTAACAGGTGACTTTTGTCCCCAACACCTAATTCAATGTTCAGAGTGTAATTTTCAAAAAAAAAATGAGACGATCTAAAAAAAATGTCGTAGTGAACTCTTTTTTTTTTATTTTTTTTTATTTTTCGAAGCCAACAAAATAATATTTGAATTGCATTTTATATACCTTTGTGTTCCCAACAATTTTGTTTATCTTGTTTACGTAAAATAAAAAATAAAAAACACAATTTTAAGAAGGAAACATCCATGGAGTGCACACATATTTTTTATAATTTTTGGATGTGTACTTTTTAAGATACTTATTTTTCTCTATAGGCCTTCACTAATTGGGAGAAAAAAAAATTGTATAAGTTATAGAAAAAAATAAATTAAAAATATGGTGTGAAATCCAAAACAAGAAAATCGTGTCATTGGACAAAGGATTGAATGACGAATCTACATGCACCCAATCCACCACTTTCCATAGAAAATATGAAGGGATTTCACCTACTGAAAGTTGGGACTCTATGAAAACCTATAGAAATGGGGAAGGACTCTAGACTTTCAAGCCCTCAATCGAGGTATAAACCTTGATCGAAGGTTTTAAAATACCTCAATCAAGGGCTTAAAAATCCCTTGATCAAGGACCCTCATAGGCCATTTTTATGTGCCCAACTTGACAAAAAGTGCGATTGAGATTCATTGATTCACCCTTCTATCTATTATTTCTTTGGGGGTTGATGGAGGTAGAATGGACATCTTATGACATGAAACGGTATTTTAACTCTTTTTGGTTTAAATGTTGGTCCCCTAAACATAACAATTGTTGCAACATTGCATTATATTAATTAATGTAGATGTCAATAATTAATGACTCGCATCCCACTAAAGTTGAGTTTGTACATTGTCAACTCTTGATCACACTTGGTGCATAACTCTCACAATTATGGATATTAGAGAGGATACAACAAGAGATGGAAATGGAAACTTGCATATCTTTCATGTGTTCCTGTCATTACTTTAAGAAAGAATGTTGGGAAATAAGTAGGCATTTAAAAATAAGTAAAATGAGAGTTATACTTAAAAAAACTAATTACATCAAACTAATTATTGTTCTCTATAGTAATGGATATTTTATTAAACATATCAATATTGACATTTTAATGGTTGCAGTACAATCTTCCAATGGCTAATTAGGATTGACCATTTCATCTCTTTCTATTGATATCTCTCTCTACTGATATCACTCCCTCACGTGGATATTAGGGAGAATGCATAAGAAGTTGGAAAGTATATTCAAATTATGCCCATCAATATCTCGCATATGAATGTGTATGACACTTTGTAAGTTGAAAGTTTAGTATCCTTATCATCTTTCTATATTATTTTATTGAGTGACAAATATATACCCCTAATATGAAATGTAGGTATCCTAAACTATGTGAGAGCTAAACCAACATGAAGCACACTCAATATCTAAATCTAAAGCAAGTAAAAACTAAACCAATATGAGTCACACAGTTATTTTATAATTAGGATTCTCTACAAAATTTGCATCATCAATGTAGATTCCTTTTCTCTACACCCCTAGGCCTTGCTCTTTTGCTTCTTCATTTCCATGATTAGTTTGTCCAAGTAAAAACTAAACCAATATGAGTCACACAGTTATTTTATAATTAGGATTCTCTACAAAATTTGCATCATCAATGTAGATTCCTTTTCTCTACACCCCTAGGCCTTGCTCTTTTGCTTCTTCATTTCCATGATTAGTTTGTCCAACAAGTAAAAACTAAACCAATATGAGTCACACAGTTATTTTATAATTAGGATTCTCTACAAAATTTGCATCATCAATGTAGATTCCTTTTCTCTACACCCCTAGGCCTTGCTCTTTTGCTTCTTCATTTCCATGATTAGTTTGTCCAAAGAACGGGGTGAAAGAAGCATAAACAATGCTTGAACAATGAAAATAGCACTATCATTGGAGTTTTCTGCACATTGTAAACATATAACCCTAACTAGTATGTGAGCATACGTCACAACTTAGTTTCATTTAAATATTCATAGTGCTTGGCCTACTTTGAAGGAAATTTAATTGCATTATTTGTGTTCTTTCTTGCACACTTTTTAATACAAATAGATCATTGACATAGAGTAAGTGCAAATCCAAGGAGTCTGGATAAAAGGAACATGCATTTCATGATGAAATTCTACACATTAATGATTATACCAATTTTAAAATAATTATGTGACTCATGTGGAGGTTGTTTCTATGTGCTTCACCTCATGTAGGTCTAACTCTCACTCAATTTGGGATTTGGAATACCTAAATTTATCTTTTGTAGGGCATGCATTTTCCATATCTTACTATGTTTAATATAAATTGTCTCATTAAAACCTAGACCTTTAGTGGACCATACATAGTCTCTTAAAGTCGCCTTTGATCTATTGATACATGTGTATTTGCACCACAAAGAACAAAATAATTGGAAGACGTGTAACATTTGAATAATCAAACTCTTCCTTAAAAGGTTAAGGATTACTCTTACATATTCCTAAGTTTTGTGGATTTCACAATGTACATTCATGTACACATATGGTTAAAAATGACAAATTCGCAATATGGTTGTTGGTAACCATATCTTGAATAAATATATTATTGATGTAGGAACCAAACCCATCAACAATTCACTTACATTTTGCAATTCTATATCATTGAATAATCCTTGTGTCATGTGAAACTACAAAATGTAATTGAACTTGTTGATGGCTTTGGTTTCTACATCAATAAACTTGCTTCTAAGATTTATTGGAGAGGCCTTATATTTTACTCTTCATCTTTTAATATTTTACTCTTCATCTTCATCTTTTAGACCATAGAAAAAATAACAATTCAGTAAAATATGAAGGCATATGCAAAACTTATATATGAGATATATGAGAAGTTAGACCATAGAAAAAATAACAATTCAGTAAAATATGAAGGCATATGCAAATCTTATATATGATAATCTTCTCATAGGAGCAAAGTCATCATGGAAAAAAATCATATGGACATTGTATGAGTTATTCTCTTAGGGGAGGGCTATGCAAAAGTGAAGGTCACTTTCATATCAAGCTAAATTTCCACTATACAAACCCAATAAATTGCAAAAGTTTCTTAATGTTGTACTAAACTCATTCATTACTTTCCATGTGAATGAGATAGTAGACATGAATGAATTAATAAATAGAAGTAAATTCATTAGATAATTCTATAAAGTAACTAACCAGATGAATTAGGATACTTCGAGTTGAAAATACGTAACTTAACTAATGTTACAAATAAATTGTATGTTTAGTGTATCTTTATTTAATTAAGTTTATTTTGATTTACTAAAATAGGAACATCGGTAAATGATCTATAAATTGTCGTGGATATTCCACTAGAAGAGTTTATCACAACAAATCTTACAATATTCTAAAATCTTTTATTATGCAGTTTATTACCTTGGATCTCAAATTTAATATTAATAGTGTAGTGCTCAAAATTGTGGAAATAATTGAAGCCAAAATGAAAGAAACAAGAAAATAAACACACCATCCACACAAATGAACACAAGATGTGACCTAGGAAACCCAATACTGGAGAAAACTCAAATAGAAGGTGAGGCCTATGCTCTAGTCTCTTTTTTCTCGATTATGAAATGCAAGTGCAAAGAAATGGGCACTCACTATGGAGTTGTCATGGACACTATGACCTAAATGATTGTTACAAAATATTCTACCTCCTTTGTTATGCTTCAATATACCATTCCTAGTTGCTCTACTCAACTATGGAACAATAACAATACCAAAAGAATGGAACCCCTTCTTTTCCTAGTGGCCCAATATTTAACATAGACTAGTTGTATAGGGTTAGGGTTAGGGTTTTTGCATGCCTCAACCCTCAATTAATGTTACAGTTTTGGCCCCTCTAGAATATTCTTGAGAATCCACGCATGACTATCCCCACAAGTATAAGTAATGGGGGTTGACGTGGCATCCACTCAATACCATAGTGGTCAACAAGGCAGGTCAAGTTGCAAGAGGCATAACTTCCGCGTACGAACTCAAATTAAAGTGATTTTTGCACCATTGGAAATATTTTGGTGTGTTGAATAGTTTCGAGGGGCTGGGAGCTAAGCTCACAAAATTTTGATCCGAAAAAGTGTTGTTTGATGCCTCAAGCTGGGTTTGGAAGGTTCTAGACCCCAAATCACCAAACTGGGACATGCCCCTTAAATGGGCCCTACAATCCAATTTCTCCACCCACAAAGTACCAAGATAAATTACAAACCATGTAATGATCCATTCTGGATCATACCTCCCCATTTAGGGAGGATTTTGATCCCAAAAATATTTTATTGAATGAGGTGAGGAAAATTTCTCTCTACCTTGTCCTTGGAGTTAACCATTTGGCCTTACCTAGAAGTTTCTCTTTCAACCCAACGTGCTACAATTCATGCTACCCATATCTAGTAGTTATGAACTTCTTCTAAAAAAGTGTACCTTTTTTTAACTCTACCTAAGATTCTAGTGCCAAGTCCTCTATGGTAGGTAGAACCTACTCATTAGTTTCTTAATCCAACATGGAAGGCTCATAGGATTTTAGATTTTCCACATTTACTACTGAGTAAATGTGCATATATGGGGATAGACTGAATCTATAGGAATTATCAATCACCTTCTCCAATATTCCAAAAGGACCGTATGCAAATCCTTGATCTTCTTACCAAGACCTATAGCCTTTCTTTGTTCAGATGCAACTAAACTCTATCTCTCACCTTGAATATTTTATCAATTCTTTGTTGATCATGTCAAGCCTTGTGCTTTTCTTGTGGGCTCTTCAATGTCTCATGTACTTGCAAATGGATCTGCCTAATCTTTTCAGCAATTTTTTCTACTTTCAATGCATCTCCTATGATGTCTTTTGTCACTGCTCCTTGTTGTCCATATACAACATCCAACCATGATGGTGGAAAATACCTAAAGCAAGTTTTGAAAGGCATCTTACCGGTAGAAGTGTGAACAACCCTTTTATAAGAGTGTTGAATATAAATAAAATTTCCATCCCAGGTCTTTGGATGTTTCTAATTATAACCCCTCAAAAGTTGAATTAATATCATCTTGATTGGTTATGTCTGTCGATTTGTTTGTGGATGGAATGCTATAGATCTCTTCAACTTAGTGTCCATCTTCTCTAAAAGTGTAGTCCAAAAAGTACTAATAAATCTAGTATCCCTATCTAAGATGATGATCCTTGGTATCCCAAAGTGCACCCAAACCTTTTCAAAGAGCATGTTTGTCGTTTCTTGTCTGTTGATGGTCTTTTTAAAAGGCATAATAATGTGCATCGTGTTGAACCTATCATCTACCACGAACAGATAGTCATGTCCCTTCATAATTGTTGGAAAACCACCCACAAAATCCATGGAGATGTTATCCTAGGGTCTAAAAACCACCCACAAAATCCATGGAGATGTTATCCTAGGGTCTAGTGGGTACAGGTAAGGGATGGTATAAATATTTATTTCTATTACTAAGTTTGTTGGTACAAAAGATTATGCATCCTCTAATGAATTGATCTACAACTTCTTGCATTATAGGCCAATACACATACCTCTATAAGTTGGAAATTGTCTTTCAAACATCAAAATGTCCAGCAACCTTGGAGGTGTGAACCTTTCTAAAAAGTTGTAATATTTCACCTTTAAGAACACATAGCCTTTCTAGCTTGTAGAGCAACCAATTCTGGAGATGACAATGAACCTTATTCTCACCCTCTTCTACACGAATATGTCCCTATATACATGTATCTGGCCTTATAGCTACTAAAACACTTATATAAAGTCCCCATATTCTATGTATGTCTCTTTGTATGCATCATGGGTAAAAAGATTTATGTGCATAAGAGTTCCCAACATTGTAATCTTGGATGTGGGTGGCCTTAAAAGCATGTCTACCAACTTAGTAGTGTTTCCCTTCTTATGTTTGATGACTAGATGAAACCACAGCAAAAAACCCATCCACTTGTAGTGTCTAGTTTGTTGAAGCTTCCTTTGGGCCTACAAATACTGCAGTAGCTGGTGATTAGTGTGGATAATGGTTTCCTTTCCCATCATATAGTGCTTCAACTTATTAACAGCTTGAGCTGGAGCATAGAGTTCCTTATTGTACTCAGGGTATTTCAAGACTCCACCATGAAACATTTCATAATGGAAGCAATGTACCTTACCTTCCTGCATCAAGACCACTCCCATAGCATATCCACTTGCATTCACCTCCACTTCAAAATAATTCTACAAATTAGGCAATACAAGAATTGATTCTTGACCAATATTTTGTTTCAGCTCATAGAAACCTTTATATTGATTATTCCCCCTCTGGAAACTCTTACCATTGGTTATTATAGCATGAAGTGGCACAACTACATATGAAAATGATGTTATAAGATTCCATAGGTACTATATTCCCCCAACAAAGCTCCTAACTTTGGTGACATTAGAAGGAACTAGCCACTAGAAGACGACCTCCATCTACACAAGATCTATCTTGAGTTCCCCTCCAGCAATCGCATACTCCAAGTACACCAATGACTATTGAATAAACCCATATTTCTTAAGGTTAGCCAACAACTGATGTTTTTTCAAAGTCTTTGAGATATGCTCTTTCCAGGTAGAGATATAAACCAATATATCATCTAAGTATACTATCAAAAATGAATTTAGAAAGAGATGCAATACATCATTCATCAAACGCATAAATGTTGCTAGTGCATTACATAAACCAAAAGGCCTTCCCATCCATTCATA
The DNA here is from genome assembly GCA_900067695.1 of Picea abies. NCBI lineage: Eukaryota > Viridiplantae > Streptophyta > Pinopsida > Pinales > Pinaceae > Picea > Picea abies. The sequence goes on along the minus strand of CBVK0100965817.1, from coordinate 6,475 downwards.
TAGACCTTGCCTTGTCTTGAAGGTGGTCTTCCAAGTGTTTTCTTCCTTAATTTTTACCTGGTGGTATTTCAATTTGAGATCCATCTTGGTGAAGTACTTGGCATGTTGCAAATGATCTAACAAATCATCGATCCTGGGAAAAAGGTACAGCTTCTTGAGGGCGATCTTGTTTAAATCTATGTATTTGATATGCATTCACCAAGTCCCATCCTTCTTAAGTACTATGATAATAGGTGACCCATAAGATGAGGTTCTTGATCAAATTACTCCCTACTCTAGAAGCTACTACAATTATTTCTTCACTTCATCTGCTCCCAAGACAAACCGTCTGTACAGCCCAATATTTGCCAATCAAGAGTCAAGCAAAAACGGTATTTTGTGTTCCTTCCATCTTAGGTGGTAACCCTTTAAGTTCCTGAAACACTTCTCTCAATGCCTACAACAACAACTCCAACTAACATTTCTTCTCTTTAGTACATCCTCCATAGATTCCTTTACCTTTACCAGTTCATCACCTGATCAATTCTCTCTTAAGAAAAGTAATAAAAACTTCCTACTACAACTAATCAATTTATTTTCTTTGTTTTCACTTACGAGTGAGATCTTAGATTTACCTTTTTGTGCATTGATGTCCCTTGCTTGGATTCGTCCTCAAGGCCATCTCAATCTACTAGATGTCCCTTGCTTGGATCTCAAAAGGAATCCTTGAGTGTATAAGGAAACTTTGTTATCATTTCATTTGGTCAAGGGATAAGGACAAAATAGACGGTGGTGTCCTGGAAAAAGCTCGTTATCTCGAAAAGACAAGGTGCCCGAGGGCTAAAAAATTTGTTTATTTTCTCAAAATCCCTTGCAAAAAAAAACATTTGGAGACTCTTGCAAGGACAAGGTCTTTTGGATTAGACCATAAAAGATAAATACTTTGCCACCATCTCTTTGAAGGATTGGATTCAAACCCCAAAAATAAAAGTTTTGAACTCCTCAATCATTTGGAAAGCCATTGTCTCAACTTTTCCACTGATTGGGAACTAGTTGATCTAGAGAGTTGACAAAGAAGATAGGGTCCATATCGGCCTAGACCCATGGATTGGGAGCAAGGAGGCACATAGGATACCACTTTCTCTCATCCAAGATTCAAGAGACAAAGGATATTATACTCTGAGAACCAAATTGTTAGAGGCCCAGTGGTAAACAATCATCATCAACAGTGGACATTGATCTAGTGGTGGAAATCCATTTGGAATTTCAAATACCCAGCAAAAGAGAGAATCTTCATGTGGCTTCTCCTCAATAACAAGTCTCTTACTTGGGATATTTTACAAAAAATGCATTTTGAAGGTCTTGGTAGATGTTGCCTATGTGAAGATAATATAGAAACAAACTCCCATCTTATCCTCTCCTACCCATTCTCAAAGCAAGTTTGGAAGAAAATTGAAGGGTTAACTAGAGTCCATAACCCTTGGCAAGGAGTCTCCACAAAAGAAGCTTTAAAAAAATGGTATCGGAATAGAACCACTAAATCTTTTAGATTCTTTCCTCACTCTACCATGGGGAATTTCCCTGGCCATAAATGCCAAGATTTTTTTAGGGAAATGACATTTTTCCCTTGAAGTGTGCTTCCCAAAGCCTCAACATTCTCCTCAATCTTCTTCTACCCCTCCTCATGCACTAGTATCAACAAGCCAGATAAAAGAAGCCTTCTCATGGGATTTTTTGGATGGAGATTCTCAAGGCAATCCATCAAGGGGAGGGGCTGGAGGTATCATTTTCCTCTCCAAAAATCACTCTCTTTCAAAGTTGGGATAGGCCAAGCCACAAATAATTTCAGTGAACTCTCGACACTCAAAATGGTCATTATCCCTGCTCTCAAATCTTAAGTCTCACATATTTAAATCATTTTTTTACTGATGTTTAGAACTATAGTTCTTTTGTACTATTAAGCAAAGATAGTAGTTTGCTAAAAAAATGTTTTTTTGTAAACTAAATCATTTTTTTACTGATGTTTAGAATTATAATTCTTTTGTACTATTAAGCAAAGATAGTAGTTTGCTAAAAAAATGTTTTTTTGTAAACGAAGAATAAATTCTCTCTTTTTGTACCAGGCTCGTCAGAAGCACATTAAAATACCAATTGGTTTGTACTATTATAATTTTGTTATCTTTATTAAAATTACTAGAATTTTTTCATGGAGAAAAAAAAAAAAGTCCAAAAAGGAACTTAATGAGGAATTTAAAAAGGATGTAAAAAGAAACCTCTTAATGAGGAATTTAAAAAGGATGTAAAAAAAAACCTAATGATGTAAAATAAGTTAAAAAAAAGAGATGTAAAAAGAAACCTAATGATGTAAAATAAGTTCAAAAAGGAACTTAACGAGGACTTAAAAAGGAAAGTAAAAGGGAACCTAATAATGTAAGAAAAAAGGACATAAAAATGGACTCATCAAAGGGCTTAATAAAGGACTTAAAATTGAATAGAGTGGTCAAATGGTGTTATTCTTTTGTATAACATTTGGATATTTGTCACCATATTGTCTCTTTGTGGGTATCAATATGTCATGTTCATCTATTTTTCGACATATATATTCCTACTTCAATATGGATGTTTTCTTCGACATATATATTCCTACATCAATATGGATGTTTTTAAAAATAGTCACTAATGTCTAGTTTTATGTTCCTAGTTAGGTTCAAATTCCAAATTAATCTAAACAAAACATAACCAAAAACACAAGTTTAAATAGTTCTAAGAACTCAACCAAGGACAATTTCTTTCAAATAGGTGGTAATATTTATTTATTTTTCTTTTGTTGTAGGAAGAGAAAGCCAAGTTAGAACATTTCATTTTACAGAGAAGCAACTCAATAACCACCTTATCAATTGCTAAAATCTAGTTTTCCTTCAAAAGCACGTCCTTTCCTTAATTTTTAAGACAAATTACATTTTAATTCAAAAAAATACAAAGATATAGAATGCATTGTTGAAAGAAACAACTAAAGCTAAAAACATGTTATACTTGAAAGGAAATGCTACATGGTTAACAAAACTAGCATGCATTGTTAAAACCAATAATAAAGATAAATGAGCGTAAAACAACCAAAACTAAAAACATGTTACATTTAGAAGGAAAATTTTTGAGATTTAAATAAGAAGAAAAGCTCTAAACATTGAAAAAAAATTGATACAAAGTAAAAACAAAAAAGGCACTCACTTACTTTATGAAATCTATTAAGATTAGTTGTGATATATATAAACAGTAGTATATAAGAGTGGATATGGATATATTAACAAAGTGACAAGCAATATTGAAATTAATTTGAAATTAATCTTATTAGTAAATTATATCATAATAATTTTCTTTAAATTCATATAAGAAATAATTTTTATAACACTTTTTTAATCAGATTCGATAAGAGGCTCAATTAATTGCAAAGCATAATTATTTTTTCAAAAAGATTTGGAATTAAATTAAATGGGGTTTTTATATAAATGAATGATTGATTTGCAATGCAAATTCAGATATGATAAGTGGGGGGATTATTAGATCAATGAGTGATTGATTTGCAATGTAAATTGAATTATGATAAGTGGCTTAAGCAAATGAACATTGAGTTATGATAAGTGGCTTAAGTAAAAGAACTTATGGTTCAAATAGGAGACTTAACATATTAGAATTTACTAATAGATATCATTGTTTGTGTTACCTTCTAGCATTAGACATTTTACACCAATTGTAGAAAATATAGCATTATCTTTAGAAAGATGGTGAAAATTTTCGATGGTTAAACCTCAAGTTTTTGGATGCTTAAGTTTGAAAAACTCAATGGAGGAACAAAACCTCAAAGAATAACCAACGAGGATTCAACAAAGTTAGATCAAAAAGTGTGTGCTTCAATTGTGTTAAGCCTTTCACTCTCTACTTCTAAATATTTCCAATTCCAAGACTACAAAAGAAATTTAGTAGTTGGATTCATTATATTAGATGAAGTCACTACTAATCAAATTGTTCCTCCAAAAAAGGTTATGTCCCCTCATAGTCGGTGAAAGAGGATTGATCACTTGAATGCTTTCAACACACTTGTAATCCAAATGGTTGCAATTGCAGTGAACATATTTGAGGATGCCTGGTGCATTACTCTACATTGCACTTTGTCAAACTTGTGGACAATTTTGTGATTGCAATCTATAAAGGAGAAGATGATTAATTGTAACTTGGGGAGGTCGTTGGACAGTGGTTCCATGAAGAAACAATAAGAAAGTCTACTAATGGGCACCGTGATAATGAATCTCTATTTTCCAGAGGTCATTCAAGAAACGAGATTCAACATTAATCTAGTGAGAGAATTTCAAACTTTATGACCTCATGTGGGAAGTCAAGATTTGCATCCCTTGGTGAAAACAAGTCATCGAACAAGGAAATCTACTAGAAGTGCAACGAGACCGGGCATTTTGGAGCTAATGTAAGTCAAGGATAAAGGACAAGTCAGTGAAGAAAGAGGAGAAACGATAGGGATGTTATATCAAATCTTTGAAGATGTTGAAGATCAAAGTGACCCGCACCTCACCTAGTCATGCACAATGAGTCTTGGTTAATTGACTTTGGTGTCTCATTTCACATGACTCCCCGTAAGAAGTGGTTCTCCAATCATGAGGGGTATATTGGTGGAGAAGTATTCTTAAGAGACAACTAGAGTTTCCAAATAATTGCTTGACTGATTCAATTGCAAAGTAGAAGAAATAGTGCATCCATAACAACAATTGGAATGAACTAATCTTACATGCACAATCTCCAGATTACGGTGTAAATTTACTTAAGCAATTCAAACAAATGGAAATAAATTCATAAACAACATATACAATTGACATGATAAATTAGGCAATAACTCAACTCCAAACTTATATTAATGAATGTATATTTACAACCTGAAGCTTACAACACATCTATCAACCAACTACAACCTAAATGAACTTAACTAAAATAAATTGAACCCTTTTATAACCACAAGGAAAAGTATAAATAACAAAACCAAGAGAAGGCCAAGAGTGAGGAAAATAAAGAGACAGACAGAGAAGATGAGGATTTGTTATGATATTTGGGCATCCATATGTAATCGTTAGTTGAGTCATTTTTCCTTAGCGCACCCACATTGCTCTAAGTTGTTTGTCTCTACAACAAAAAGCGTCCATGGCTAGCACAAAAAAGTTACACATGACTGAACCTTGAGTTTAGGGAGTTCAAGTCATAGTATTGGAACTATGTGACTAAGATACAAGTATGACTAGATGCATAGCAATGGATTGTCACTCTAACTCTAATGTTGTAACATTCCACAGCTTGATTGAGGTTCATTACATGCAGAATACACATAAAAATAAAAATAAATATGTTCACATATCCTGTTGCTTACCATCTACAGGAAAACACACATATTTAACCATTTTTTGATACCATTAATTAAATGCATCTATAGCATTCTAAATAAACATGAATGCAACGAATAAATTCATCATGGCAGTATATAAAGAATTCTCATACACAGAGTTAATGCACAACAATTAAAGCTCATAATGCAACACAGAAAATAAATAAAACACTTGTATTTCTAAACAATTGTGAAACCAGTTACTCGGGACGGATGTTCCACCCAACCATAGACTTGTCATTCCATATCTCAATAGCAAGTCACCCCCAAGCTAGGACTAGGAACCCACAAAAGAGGGTGCCATTCACTGTCCACTCACAACTCAGATAATCCCACAACCCACTGGTATTCTCTTATAGCTATCCTGAATTTCCTCCAGATCTCTTCCTCTCAACTTGCCCAACCCAAGTAATGTACCCCTTCACTGCTCTCAATCACTCGGGCATCCCATTCGTTTATCAGAGTATCTCTAGCATAGGTAACCAGGAATGTGACTATTGGGAACACAAGGGAAACTCACTAGGAAAACTACCAGGAAAACAACAACAAAAATCTTGTTGTTGCAATGCAAATCTCATGGGGGTTTGCTCTTCAAGCCTTACAATCTGGTTCTTCTGCAATCCTGAAAACTTGCTTCTTCGGTCTTCACCTCCAAAAACACTCCAGAACTCACCCTCTATTGATGTTCCAGCTTGAGTGCCCTATTTTCATTTTTTCTCCCCTTTTTCATGTAAAAATGTGATGGTCTAAAACCACCCCTTTGGCCATACAAAATTCCTCTCCTTTTGTTGTTTTTCTTGACTCACACTCATCCCTAAACTGATTGTACTATGTTCCATGCTCCCAATAACTATGGGATGTGATTCCTCGCATCCACCCACCCTTTTACAACTATTCAATAGTTGGATTTGGGAACACTTAACAACAAAATAGAAGGTTCACTCATAACATTAAAATCAGGAAAAAAAATTGGGAATTAAACTCATGAATAAAAACCCCCTTTTTAGACCCCTCCTCTCTTGTGGATTAATAATCCCCCATCTCTATCCATGTCCC